>JAJOZX010012896.1:0-99329 GCA_023014485.1 Bathynomus jamesi | reverse complement strand
CTACAAATTGGATTTGTAGTTTGTATTTGGTATTTGAAGTTTGTCATAGTAATTCCGTAACTAATATGAAGTTATTTTAGGTCGACCTGAAACACCCTGTACAGGGTGTCCCAGAATTAAACTATCTATTTCAATGAAATCGGACAAATTTTAAAAACACACTTTTATTTATGTTTATCATGTTTAATATGTGTTAAAAATGTATAAATTTTTTAATTTTTTCATAATTTTATTTTCATAATTTATTCATTATCTGTCCAATGAAAGACCGTCTGAAGTCATAGAATGCAAAGAGACTCTCCAAAAGTTAACGTGTGGCTTGGAATGACCAAATCCAAATTTATGGCCATTCTTCTTTGCGGAAGCAACTGTAACAGGTACGTCTACCTTGATATGCTTCAGCAGTTTCTCGAACCACAGCTTCTTGATTACAGATCTACAGAGCTAAGGCTAACAAAGACCCTAAGTCCACTCTAAGGCTAGCCCGAGAGAAAGGAAAGAGTAGGGGTTAAGAGAAGAGAAGAGAATGAGGGGTTAAGTAAGAAGCAACACCTATCACTCTTGGGTTAACATTCATTCAAAAAGAGGAAAAAAGTCTCACCATCATCATCCGCCGGCCACTGCCGACAAGTCAGAAAAATAGTCGAGAGAATAGGAGAAGGGTGAAAGATGAAAGAAGTAAAATAAGAACGCTTACAAACCATGCAAACACAGTCTTAACTCACAGTCATACCATGCAAGCCAACTACAAACATGCAAGGAAAGAGTTACAGACATGCAAGGAAAGAGTTACAGACATGCAAAGTAAAAAAAAAGTAGGTAAAGTTAAACAAAAGTGGGTTAGTTTACGCTACGAGCTACATCTACGTTCGTGTTAGTCTAATTTTTTTTTTTTTTTTTTTTTTTTTTTGCTGGCATCACACGCTGGCATGTCACAAGCTGGCATCCATCGTCAACAGACTCATCCTCGAGCACCACCACCAGAGCTTCCGTTGCTAACTTTGTTTTTTTAAATTAAACAACGTTAATACCTTTAAAATGTCTGTCAAGACGGTTCTTAAACATATTAACGCTGGTAGAATGAACGACTGACGCGGGAAGATTATTCCATTTATCAATTACTTTAAACGTAAGAAGTTTTTAGCGAATTAGTAATGAAACGTCTGCCACGCAACTTAAATCCGTTATGCGAGTATTACTATTATCGAAAGTGAACAATTTATCAAAATTTACGTTATCGATGTTAACGATTTTGAAAACTTCAATAAGCTCCCCCCTTAATCTCCTAGTTTCGAGTGAATACAAGTCTAACTCTTTAATCCTATCTTCATAAGGCTTATTGCGCAATGACGGAATAAGTTTCGTGGCACGACGCTGAACCCTTTCTAACCTATCAAATCCTCACGCAAGTACGGGCACCAAAACTGAACTGCATTCCAAATGAGGCCTGACTAGGGACTTGTAAAGAGGCAATATAATATCCTTCGATTTAAATTCGAAATTACGCGCTATGAAGCCTAACATCCTATGATGGCATTCTTGATAATGTTGTGTTTCAACAAGAAGCATTGATCTTTTGGCGATAAACCTTTGTTTTTATGAAACCCCATGCAAAGAAATCCAGGGGTGTCAAATCCGGAAAACGCGGAGGCCAAGGTCGAGGTCCTCCACGTCCAATCCACCGATTCGGAAGGCGTCTGTTGAGGTATTCTCGAACAATTAGAGCATAATGACATGGTGTGCTCCATCTTGTTGAAACATAACATTATCAAGAATGCCATCATCAAGAAGCTGTGGTTCGAGAAACTGCTGAAGCATATCAAGGTAGACGGTACCTGTTACAGTTGCTTCCGACAAAGAAGAATGGGCCATAAATTTTGGATTTGGTCATTCCAAGCCACACGTTAAACTTTTGGAGTCTCTTTGCCATTCTATGACTTCAGAAGGTCTTTCATTGGACCAGATAATGAAAAAATTATGAAAATAAAATTATGAAAAAAATTTAGAAATTTATACATTTTTAACACATAATTAAAACATGATAAACATAAATAAAAGTGTGTTTTAAAAAATTTGTCCGATTTCATTGAAATAGATAGTTAATTCTGGGACACCCTGTATAAAGCAACATCAGTTTGATGGTACAAAGAATTAAGGAGAACGAATAGCAATTTCGAACTTCACTAATTGTACTCGTAAAAAGAGAATCTGAAATACTGACTGCCTTCAGAAACAGTTGGGATACTGTGAATTGGTGAATAAATCTTATCAAGAAGTTTTTAACAGATGTCTGTAAAAGGTGTCTCGGGAAAAGGTTTTTTTGAGGAAAAGTTTGAAGAAAAACAGTTTCATGGTGGAAAGAGAGATGGGAGAAACACAAGTGAAATGCACGATAGATTAGAATTTTTATTTACCATTCACTTTATAATAATATAATAATAATAATAATAATAATAATAATAATAATGTTATTCATTAAGAACACTTTACATAAGATATACATTACATCCATACTGGTTTACACAATGTTGGGGTCAACGTTTAATTTTTGCATGATAGTTTAATTACAGTATTCTGCAGAGCTGGGCACTTGCGGCATATTGCGGTACTGCGGTACTGCTGCACTACCAAACCGGTACCAAACCGGTACGCGGAAATTTGAATGCGGTAGCGGTACTGCGGTACTTTCAGCGATCCTTTGCTGTACTGCGTTATGGGGGCCCGGGGTGGTAGTGCGGTGGTACCGCAAGTACCGCAGTACCGCAAAATATGCCGCAAATGCCCAGCTCTGGTATTCTGATCTGAATATGCCGTTGGGAAGCATGACAGCTTTTCAGGCAAAAGTCTTGGAGATTCATTTAAATTTTTATGTAAGAAAATGCCAAATATAAGAAGAATTTGTGGAAAATAAAATAATGTACAGATAGTTATTTATATACGTACAACATTTTTTTATGGACAACCATTTTTATTTATATAATATGCTCTACATGGTTGCCATTGTTTTGAAAACACATTTCAATACGTGTTCCCCACTGTTGATGAACACGCATTAGCACAGTTGACGTTATGCTTGTAATGGCGTTGGTGATACGTTCCTTTAGATGATTTATGTCTCGTATCTTTTCCTGATACACCATGGCCTTCAAGTGCCCCCAAAGATAGAAATCAAGGGGGGTGAGATCTGGGGATCTGGGAGGCCACTCCACAGGACCACGCCGACCATCCGGAAACTGCTGATCCAAATACCGACTCACGTGAAGCCCATAATTAAATTTTCCTATGTATGGAAACTTACGGCCCACCCTGTGTATATATATATATATATATATATATATATATATATATATATATATATATATATATATATATATATATATATATAGTAGGTATATCACTAAAGAAATTAGTATTAGTCTTGTGTAAGTAGGTTTTCTGTATGTCGAGACAGTAAATTTTTTATTGTGTTTAAATGGTTTAATATCCTGCCCCCCGCAAAAAAAAAACACAGGTAGGGAGTTATTGAATTAGTCTTCTTTGGTAAATTTAATAGTTCACTGTTGACTATTGAAATAATTAAGGACATTTTCTATGCGGGATTTCTGCTCAAAAAGAAAGTATCGCCCATATACCTCCAATATAGACGAGGCTTAAAGGAGGTAAGGCATTGTTGTAGCTAGCCATAGATGTTCATGATGACATAAGAAAATACTAGCAAGCCTGACGCTTAGGGGTGATCCCATGGCGAAAGAGTTCATCTCTTTATAAAGTTGGTCGTTAAATAAGAAAAAAGAAATTTAATTTCTTAGGCTTTGATTCTACTTTCAAATTTCTAGACTCAGATAAAGTCATTTTTAACTTTTCTAAAAAGTTCTAAAAATTCTAACTAACGAAGATTTCTTTCTCTAGGATTAGACTTTAGACTCCTAATGTTAGAATTTATTATTTTAAATATCTTTCCGCATCTGAAAATTTTTATTCTGGACTCAAACAGTTTCAGATAAAAAGAATCTAGATTACCAGATTTGAAAAAAACATTTTAATACGTTAACAAATATTTTGAGATTTTTTCAAATATTTAAAATTTCATCATTTCTTATAAACAAAAAAGATATATATATATATATATATTATATATATATATATATATATATTATATATATATATTATATATATAGGGTGTATGAAAAGTCGCTCCCTATTTTTAAATTCTTATTGCTCTTAAAACTAAAGGAGATATTGCAACCGTTCTTTCACTGTTTATAATCCTAACCCTTACCATTTATGTTACAGGTGAACGATGGCTGGAAAATTAAGCAATGAAGAACGAGCAAAAATTGCATCACGATACGAAGTGTGGCAATCAGTCATTCAAGTCCAAAGATGGTGGAGAGCCACCCATGGCAGAAATGCAGTCCTTGACCCGAAAACCATCAAAAACTGCCAAATGAAATTAATGACAACGGGTTCTATAAAAGCCTTAAAGCGATCTGGGAGACCATCAACATAATGTTTAGAAGAAACTGTGACTGCTGTACGAGCAATGTTCGAGCGAAGTTCAAAGAAATCAGTACAACAGGCAACCAGAGAAAGTGGGTTATTAATTTTGTAATAAAGTAAACAGTAATAAATAAGCTTCATTTCAGTTCAAGAAATGTTTTTGTTTAGGGGCAATAAGAATTTAAAAATAAGGAGTGACTTTTCAGAAACCCTGTACCGAAAACCTAGGTTTTGCTTCCGCCCGAATTGTTCATTCTGACGAAGGTCAAGCTTGTTGTCCTCCCTTAGACCTACATATTAACGTGGAATACGAACCACAACCCACCACGGGTGGTCAGAAATTACAGTCTTTGCCCGGACTCAATCTCACGACCTCCCGATTAGCAGCCTAGTGCCTTAACCACGAGGCTACTCGGGGTACCCATTTATCTATCAGCCAGATTTTGTATGGAAGGATGAACAGCTGGGTGAGCTGAGCGCGAATCGAACTCAGGGCCAATGGATTCGTAGTCAGCGATGCTAACTACTACACCACCGAGGCGCACAGTAGTATAGCCGCAAAGGGGAGAGTGCAAGAATGTTGCAGGTTATTATGTAATGTTGCAAAGGGGGTGGGGGGTTGCAAAGGGGGGGGTGTTGTTGCAAAGGGGGTTGTTGCAAAGGGGGTTGTTGCAAAGGGGGGTGGGGGGAAACTTGGAGGCGGCGTTATCCCCCAAGAGAAGGAGGAGGAGGAGAGAAAGGAGGAGAGGTGTTCACCTGGCAGGAGCCAAGTGCACATTAAGACTTCAGCCGAGTTGGCGTTGTTTTATAGGCTCCTAATCAGCCAGTTGGCGTAAATGGCTTGAGTTGCCAGATACCGCGATACCATTGTATACATTATTATAGACTCCTAATCAGCCAGTTGGCTGTAAATGGTTGTCAGATACCTCTTTTTAGCAGTATTATTGCATACATTATTATTATATACGCCTAATCAGCCAGTTGGCTGTAAATGAGTTGCCAGATAGCGCCATGTATTCCGAAGACAGAGTTGCCAGATACCATTGTATACACTATTATAGACTCCTAATCAGCCAGTTGGCTTAGAAGGCTTAAATATTGCCAGATACGCAATACCGTTGTATACATTATTATATTTCGAATACCGGTAGTAGAAGGCATAACAATAAACAACATTGCATCATTCTTTTTATTATAAATATATAGAAAATAAATATACATTTGAGGAATATGCGTATAACAGAAATATATACACACAATTATGGATATATATATAAAATAAATATATACATTTCAATAATATACACTTCAATAGAAATATGTACATAACAGTACAGGAGAAATATACACACACACACAATTATGGTGATATATAAAATAAAATATACATTTCATATACACTTCAATAGAAATATGTACATAACAGTACAGGAGAAATATCACGCAAAATATATATATATATATATATATATATAAACACAAATCAATAGAAATATGCGTATAATCGGGGAAATGTCAAGCAAAATATATACAATTCACTTTTTTTTCAAAATACTAAACTCGGTCTTAATCGAGTTTACAATTACATCATTATTGCTCTGCATTACGCAGTATATGCGGCTTAATAATATTTCACCGCTTAAAGTATAGGGAAACCTGTATTCGATATGAAGGCTTTCATATCGTTCAGTACTATTTTTGTTCCCACTTTACAACCGGTTGGTAAGTCATCTTTAAACACGTCTAGAATACAATCAAAAGCACGCACAAAGAGTTCATCGTTAGCTACATTATTAAACACAAGTTTATAAGAACGCTTTTCCAATCGAGGGTTTATTTCTACCGACTCGAGCTTTTCAATCGTGAACTCACTCAACATAGCGGCAATTGAAATAATCTTCTAAATCGTTACGACAACTGCGCGTTATATAAAGAAATAGTTCTTCAGGGTGAACGGTGTAGGTGAGCTCAGCCTTGTACCGATCAATTGCTTTGTACCAAAGTTCATGGTATTTCAAAGAGTCTAAACTTTTTAAATAAACATCCAGCACTAGACCATTCTCACCAGTCCTACACTCGGTAAACCCATCGAGCAGAGCGTGTATGCGTATTCAAGTACTGTATCAAAATAAAGCATATCCGTAACACGCGCGTCTAATATAGGTTTCAGTTTACGGAATCCGACGATTTCAAACATTCTGTCGAGGATGAAACGGTTTCGCGTAGGAATAAGAGCGTTATTATCAGAAGCATTCTTCCACATCAGCCTTATATCAATGCACGGCCGATCGTTATTTATACACAACGTACATACAACGGCGTATGAGGGTGCGTCACTAATCTGCTCTCTTCTTGTACCTACGTTAGCAGGTATTTTATAACGATCTTCACTCCACTTCTCAACTATCACAAAGATTCTATTCATCTCCTCGATACTTAAATAAACCCGTTTGTTTGTCGGTCTACATTCCGTTTCCAGTACATAGCTAATGGTACCGGAATTACGCCTGAACACGCGCAACGATTTCGTCACGGACACATCGTACGAGGCGTTGAGAATGCTGCTCAAAGGAAGTTCCATCGTATTCGAAGAGCGCACGTCCACTCGGCTCAAGCTCTGAGATAACTATGAGCCGTGTGAGGCACGCAGGTAGGCAGGAATGGTTCGACGGGCGGCTGACTCGATGATACGTGAATGGGCTTGTTCCGCGAGTCGAATTGTTGTACCGGTACAAGAATATCACTACCAGCCTACGCACCAGACATTTTGGATAAGAACTAGGAACATTTTACTAAACATCTCCACACTCCGGCGCACTATTTGAGAGGAACATATGTTCATATTTTTCCTTTCTGCCCATCAAACGATACTCGTCTCTAAACTCTGTTAAAAATTCACGCAGGGCACTAGCCACAACCTCACTACGAACCTCATCATGATATACGTTAATATAGTGATAAAAATACTTAAGATTGTCCATGATCACGAGATTCACATTTCCAGTCGTAGGGTATGAGTAATCGACATGGTGTAGCATGACGTAATACCGCTTGTCACACCACCCATCAGCAAGACTCATTATCCATACCTGCTGCTTCTCTTCTGCACGCGTTGTTTCTTTTACTTCACGGTGTATGTGAGACTTTATAAAGTTTAGCTCTGCAGTATACTTCAGCACATCGTCTGTGCAACGAAAGCCTTCAACGGTCTCACCAGAACATCCGTAGAGTATTTGTACATCTTGGAACTTCGCACAATCCAATGTGTTTTTAAAAGAGGCATAGGAGGGATGAATAGGAAGTTTTTCGGTATCCACCACATCCTGGCACTTTACTGAATACCATTTCGTAAACGTTGTACAAGCAATATTAAAGGTAGCCATTTGAATACACGTCTGATCTGAATACACGTCTGATCTCTCGGGCTTACTGCGGTCGACTGACCACGCAGGGACTCCCAGATAGTAGCATGACTCACGGTCTTACAGTGGGCGGAGCTTAGAACTTTCACCTACACACACACACACACACACACACACACACACACAAGGAGAAAGTGAAACGCTATTTGAAACATGATTTATTTAATAAACGAGATATTCAAGTTATATATATTTACAAATACGATTTAATAAACGAGATATTCAAGTTATATATATATATATATATTTACAAATAGATACGATTATATACAAGACGTGTGAGTTAGAAGCATCATTGGTATCCAAAGGGTACGGTATCATAGGTACCAGGTAACTGGTAACGTTTCCTATAGGTGTTACGGCACACCATCGTACCCCTAAGTTCCTTCACGCCCCCAGCTTCTGCGCCCGAAAATTGTGGGTGCCTACAATTAGTTGGTGAGGTTGTTCATCCAAACATACTAGATCCTTCAACGACTCAAAGTTAACAACCTCCCGATTCGCATGGTTGAGCGTAATACCCTTTGCCTTCACGATATATTTCATTTCATCCCCCACCCTGACCCGTACCCCATAAGTCTTAGGTCCTGTTGAGGCAAAAGAGTCGGCGTATGCGTTGTCCCCATACTCATCCTTGATCTCATCAGTGAGCTCGCCGAGGAACTCCCCAATAGTGGGCATGTATTCACCCTCCCTCTCTGTGAATATCACGCTATCTGTATCGGCATACAATACTCTCCGCCCAAGAGAATGCAATAGACCCCAAAGTTTTATACGGGCGTAGGCTGTTGTGAAGCTGGCCACAGGTATGTTTGTAACCCTTGAGGTATCTGTGGCAAATTCAGTGTTGTTGTACTTTATTACGTAAGTATTACCTACATTTACGATCTCCATGACCTCTTTATCGGGGGCATTGGCATAATCCCAGACATCGCTATAACTTTGTGCCAAATGAATGCTCCCTCTGCCGGTATTCTGCGCAAATTTTCCCCATAGACTGTTTAGACACAACTTTGCACTAAAGCGCTTGCCAGGATTCTTTACAATTTGGACACGATCAAGTTGTATACCTTCGCGGTCGCGGTAACGTTGAATATAGGCAGACTTTTCATCTTCGGTATCAACTCCTCGCGGATACCCTGATGCCTCAACCTTATCCTTCAAAAAGGTGTTTATATATGGTGTGAAAAGGTTGGGTAGCTTCTGAAACCTCCACACCTCATGTATCTTCAGTATTCTATAACCATGGCGCACGGCTAGGGCCAACTCAGGACTTGTATATACGCCTCTGATCTTACGCTGGTGGGGTATATGGTTACATTCGCCGTTATCCTCTTCCGCGCACTTCACGCACAGGGGAAACATGAGCTTGTCGTCGATAACGACAGGTAAGATCGGCATCCATAAATTGCGTGGGGGGAGTACGTCTACGAAAGAGATCCCAAAGTAACGATCATTCAAATTTTTTGAAAATTCATTGATGGATGGTAGGCTAGGCCCCACCAGTTTCTCAGGAGCGCCCACGGGGTACGGATTGCTCTTCATCACGTATGGGTATAAAGAACAGAAATCGTAGTAATGGAGCTTCACGCCCTCCGTAGGTGGGAAGTATAGTCTGAAAGGATTTGTACGTCCTCCAAACAAGCTATCACCACATTTGAGAGGATCCAGCACCATTGAACGCTTGATCGCTTTTATTTCCTCACGGTACACCTCGTCTGTCTCCATCCGTGCATCATATTCATGCTCCCACAAGACTTTGTGAGTGAACTGTGATCCTATAAGTTGATCGCGGGTGCGGGTCGATGCAAGACAGTCGGCAGGAGACCTACCGTTGATATCTCCGGTGACTCCGCACTCAGGACGGGGGCATCCATGCCACCAGCAACCGTTAAAGGAGTACACAGTCTTCACACCAGTGACACGGTTTTCACTTAACCCATCAACCCAAAAAACACGTCCATTAATCTTAATGGGTACTTCACCCGTGTTGCGGGCGTGCTTTATGTATACACCTGTCTGTTGCTGTAGGTGTATGAGCCAGTAAATAGCCTTGTGCCCGTAACTGCGGGGATTGTTTCGGTGAATAATGGCTAAGGTGTCTTTCGGCATGAAGTTATTCTTGAACACCGTAAAACATAATGATGCGATGGTGGTTGCGACTTGCAGTGGATCGCATTTGAAACGGGCTATGTACATCCTTCTAAAGGCCTGGAAACATACTCTAAGCACGCGCACATCATTCACGCAATAACGCTCACATTCATCAGCTATATTATAAGGGTTACTTTCATTAAAACTGTCGTAGTATCGATCAAAGTCTTCACGTTCATCCATGCAGTCAAAATAATGTTTGGGGGGTGGTGGGCCTACGTAGTTTAAAGTCTCGCTGGTGAGGAAAGTGTATGGGAAGTATCCTTTGGAAACTTCAGCTGCTACTCCCATCACCTTGGGTAGCTTTGCTAATTTACAAGGTGTGAATAATAAAGTATCTTTAAATTGTACATTGCCTCTTATCTGCATCTGTATTAATTTGTTGCCTCTTTTCAATGGATCACCTGTAAATATCTCAGAGGATTCGTGTTCAAGCAACTCCTTATAAAGGAACTGCGTGTCAAACTTTGCCCCGTTATGGGCGAGAATATACACAGTCATTTTTTTGAACTTGTCGGCTAACTTGACAATATAGGACACAAATAGTTTCACAGGACTATCGCTGACATTCGTTTTAAAAACGTTTGTCCGTTTACCACATTTGGGGCACTCGTCACATTCGATATCCATACACTCATCACAGATAGTCTGGCTCACAAGTAAATGTGGAATTACCTCTTTGGTTTCAGCGTTCGTATATGTTTCTATATCGTAGTATACAGTTATACAGGGGTTATTTTTAGGCTTAGCATCTTTCATATAACATACATGCTTTACTCCATCCGCCTTATATTCCTCCTGGCATGTAGGACAGTGAATTACGTCACACTTGTGCTTAAATTTTCCCCAATTATCCATTGTGTGAAACATACCACATTCACAGATTCTCATTTTCCTGCACGTGCCAATTGATTTATGGAAATCAAAACAGCTATTATTGAAAAATGTGCGTCTACACACATCACAGTCTCTCTTCTCAGCTTCAACTACACGGCTTTCACATTTGGTGCTTTTACACTGCTCACATACCATGTGACATTCTTTACAATGTCTCACTATATCATCCGCAAACTCGAGGCACCCCTTACACAAATCATGATGTCTCCCATATTTTCGACTTTTGTCATAACTCGCGTAAAGCCACCTTATATTACGGATGGGGAGATACGTTGTCCCTGACAATCCTAAAATAAGTAGGGGCCTTGTACGATCTCTCACACAGCTTTTAAAAACATACACAGTCCTACGACGATCATCCAACCCAAACACAACTATGCGGACATTCATTTCCTGTTCTACCCTTCTCAGCTCTTCAGGACCCATATTACAGTCAAATTCAAGTTCACAGTCTTCAGCTAGTTTACGGGCACGCTCCACGACTGTAGGCAACCAAATTTTTTGAGTTCGTGTATTTTGTACAGTAAACATACGTGCTAAGAGTACTGCTATAAAGCCGCAACCACGATCGACGTTTATATGCCGTCTATAAATAGCTTGAGAATTGAAGTTAAGAGTATACGGTATGGCACTATGACCCGCAACACGGTATACATGGTCAATATTTACCGTGAAGTTGTCCATATTGAAGGCTATACTACTTTGGGCGGCTTGCATTATACGCCCTAATATATATTCTACATCTTCAGCCGCCAAACGTCTAAATGGCACTATCACCCAATAATCGTCTACATCACCGTCATCTGACCCGAATCCAAAGGACATACTCGTCCTGACTTCACGCTCGTCACGATTCTGAAGAGCAAACTCTATAATACGCTCTACAACCCGGCGTAGTCCGCGCTCAATACCATTGCTATACATGACTCTAGGGTCGACCCTGACTCTATACCGATTTCTAGTCAAGGCTGGGGTGGGGGCTGCGGATCGCACCAATTCCAGCGTTATACCATCCTCAACAGAACGGGGGCGGATGAATTAGTGGATATATTAGCGTGCTGCTGATGGGGGCCCTGTTGCGTAGGAGGGTGGGGGGCTCTATTATTGTAGACTTAACAGAACGGGGGGCGGCGGATGAATAAGGGGATATATTAGGTGCTGCTGGGGTGTTGTTGCGTAAGAGGTTGAGGGTTGGGGATCTATTACCGCTGCAACAGACGCGTATTTCGGTCGCTTTATACCTGACGTGGGTATCTCATACCTCCGCTTTGGACGTGTTACCGGTATCGCTGGTGAGGGTTCAGGGGAGGAGATCACAACTACACTGTCGTCGAGGTCATCCGTAATGATGGGCTGCTCTACCTCATCGTCATTCACGGTTCTGTGGGAGAAGAAATATAAGGATCAGCACTCAAAATTTGTAATATTTTGTAAATGACTCACTTAGGAGTGTGACGTGTTAGAAATGGACTCTGTAGAAAAATTCAGATTCACGAGCCCATCCACATGTATTATATCTGGACCTACAGGATGTGGTAAAACTGTGTTTATGCTTAAAATCATTAAAGAAAAGGGGGAGATGTTCTCGAAATTTGTGCATAAAGTTATATGGTGCTATTCGACGTATCAATCAGTGTTCAACGAGTACCAAGATGATATTTTGTTCCACAAAGGCGTATATGACGTTAATTCGTTAAAGGGAAATGAACATACAATCATTGTAATTGACGATCTCATGTTGGAGATGGATAAAACGTTTGCCGAGACATTTACAGTATTCTCCCACCATCTTAACATAAGCGTGTTCTTCATCAATCAGAATCTATTTTTCAAAAATAGATACATGCGCGATGTGTCGTTAAATACGCAATATCTAGTCTTATTCGCGCAACGTAGAGATGTATCACAAATTGGGGTATTAGCCAATCAAATGTTCCCGAATCAGCGTAAGGAGTTTTTGGAAGTTTATAAAGAAGCTACAAGCACGCGTTACGGATATTTGCTTTGCGACCTTCATCCGCGAAACACGTTTAGAGTGCTTCTGCGAACGAATATATTTCCAAACGAGCCTGAAACGGTGTATATTCCAGAATGACAAAGAGACTAAAGAAATACCGTGAATTAATAAAAATCTATCATCGACTGCCTCGGGCAATGCAGCAGATGTTTATTAAAAATATCGATGCCGACTTTTTAAAATGCATCTGTGAAATCTGTCTTAACGTTATAAATTGCAATGTATCAATGAAAACCCATCAGAAGGCTCGCCTACGCCGCTACAAGAACATAATACGTGCACTCGCTCGTAAAAGCCAAACTGTAGCGAAGAAAAAGCGAATTATTGTACAAACAGGAGGGTCATTTCTCCCCATCTTATTTTCAGTTTTGGGTCCTTTACTGACTAGATTAATATAATGAAGAAAGTGGTAGTGATTCCCCACGAGGTGTACGCCTCACTGCAAAGAGACACGGATCTAGATCCCCGTAAAAGCAGACTTAAAAGAATGGAAAGCGAATTGTTAGCCCTATTAAACAGTGAAAAAACACCTGATGAGAAAAGAATCTTATACCAAGAAGCTCTGCAGAAATTTCTTCACGAGTACGAAAATTATAAGAGCCCTACAGAGATTCCTGTGGTTATTAGGCACAGCACGGGGGACGATGGCGACATAGGATCTGTACCCGACGACACAGCTGACCAACCAAAAAGATTAGCCACACAACATATCGAACATGTATTAAAAAATACCCTCCCACTTACATTGAGGAGTAAAGGCTTAAGTCTTTATAATCTATTGAATGAGGATCCCGCCATACAATGGACCGATACAGGGGAGATCATTGTGGAAGGATCAAAGGTACAGGGATCGAATATCGTAGACATTGTCCATGATCTGGTGAGAAAGTGGGATAGGCCATCACCATCAGGATGGAAGCATATTAAAGCAAGACTACAACAAATAAATGTCCCTAAAACGTTGATAGGAAATCTGAACAGGTTAAAAGACTTGGAACATGCAACGCCTGTGACACAATTGAAGGCGCCGTCACCCCCGGCGGTAACACCTTTGAAGAGGAGCAAGAAGAGGTTAAACCAACCCTACCCACGTGCCTCTAAAATACGCAAATGGCTAACGTATTAACTAAACGCTATTATGACATTTCTACCCCATCCTCTTACGGCGGCGTAGATAGACTGTACAGAAGTGTTTACGGAGTAGGAAAAAAAGATGTTGAAAGATTTTTGAGGGAGCAGGACGCTTATACGCTTCATAAGCCTGTGAGAAAAAGGTTTAAAACAGCCAAGACAACGGCTTCCTCGATTGATTCTATTTGGCAAGCAGATTTAACAGACATGCAAAGATATTCTGTGTATAACGATGGTTACCGCTACATTCTATTCATAATAGACGTGTTCTCTAGATATCTGTGGCTAGTTCCTCTGAAAAATAAATCACCTGAAACAGTTGCTAAAGCCACCAAAACGCTAATGTTAAAAGAAAACAGGGTTCCTGGCTATTTTTGTACGGATATGGGGAAGGAGTTTATAGGCCGTGCTTTTCAGAATATGTTGACAGAGTTTAATATCAGCTATTACACAACCAATTCTATACATAAGGCTTCTTTAGCTGAAAGAGTTCAGCGCACCATAAAGAAACGCATGCACCGTTATTTTACACATAAAAACACATACAGATTTCTAGACATTCTGGAATCATTGGCATCATCCTACAACCGCTCACACCATCGCACGATTGGGGCAACACCTAACGAAGTTTTAGAAAGAGGTACGCTCCCGAGAAGAGATGGATCACCACCAACACCACCACCACCACCACACTCTGTGCGCTTCAAAATCAATGATTATGTAAGGCTGTCGCGTTCGGGGAATAAATTCGCAAAGGGTTTTGAGCAAGGATGGACACGCGAGATTTTTAAAGTTAGGGCTGTGAGACCTAAAGGTGTGATAATGATGTATTACATTGAAGATTTGAATGGGGAAGAAATCTCAGGAGGCTTTTACCGCGAGGAATTGCAGAAAGTTGCGTTTAATTTAGAAAAAAATGTGTTTAAAATTGAGAAAATTTTAGGAAGCAAAGGTTCAGGAAGGAGAAAAATGTACCTGGTGAAATGGCTAGGGTACCCAGAAAGCTTCAACACCTATATAAAAGCTGATGCAATAATGAAGCTTAAATAGTATGCAACATGGCTCCTAACCATTTCTACGTCACACTCCCGTCCTCCTCGTCCCTGTCTGTACACCCTAACAACACGCTAGCCAACTTTGTAACAGAACTCCATGGGCACATTGAATTGGGTCGTGATTCGTATGAGGTGGGGATATGCGAAATTCAGCTGGACACCGTCTTTTTAAATATTGAACATAAAGAAACCGTTTTTACGATTCTTAGAGACATTGACGAGTGTGAAAAAGCTGGGGTAGCTATGGATGAAACTATGCGCATCGCTCGGACTAAGATTACACGGTATTACAGTACAGAAGTAAGACTAGGGCCGGGTCAATATGGTTCGGCCGAGGATGTTGTGAGAGGCTTAAACGTGAGTTTAAGAAACTCAAACCTTACGAATGATTTAGTATATGAAATCGTAAACAACCCTGCACATACACTAATCCTAAAATCAAAGACTAACAGACGTCTTAAAGAACATAGAAAGTTCAAAATTCTAACCAACGGCCGATATAGCGCAGCCTTCCAAAGAGACACATTTCACGAGACACAGTATAACTTGTCCAGATTAATGTATCAATTGAAGATGGAGAAATTGGCTGAAAGGTCCCCAGACATGTGCTATATTTACAGTAATATAGTGGAGCACCAGTTTGTTGGGGATACCCAGGCACGCCTGCTGCGCATTGCTCACATCCCCAACCATAGAGGAAGGAGTTTGAGTATTACATATGACAGGCCCCATTATGTGAATGTCGCAACTAATTTAATAACCAATATCACAATATATATAAGAACGATTGAGGGCGAAAACTTCCCATTCGGTAACGGGAGCTTAACAGTGAAGCTACACTTTCGACGCACTGAGTTATAATGGATAGAAAGCCTTTCACCGTCTATCGAGGGATGCGATACCAGCGCGGTAGTGGACTTGGATCCATTTTTTCATCCATACTACGTACGGCTGTTCCTTTGCTGAAGAGGGGTGCCAGATACCTTGGAAGGAAAGCGCTACAATCAGGCCTTAACACTGCAGAAGACATATTGGCCGGGGCTAAACCTAAAGAAGCTCTAAAAAAACATTTAAAGCGTACACGGAACGAAATCATCAAAGATGCAAAGAGAAAAATGCGTGGTGGCGGGAAGAAGAAGAGGGCTCCCCGGAAGAAGAAGGGGTCACGTGGTATTAAACGTAAAAGGCTATCAAAAAAGAAATGCTGTAAGCGAATGAAACCTATGGTTGACCACTTTTTTGACTGATATAAGCTAAGGATATTGATCTCATGAATCATAGTTTGTTTACCACTTGTCGAGAGAGGAGTCACTATTTCGCCATGGCACGCTTCATCCACCCATGTAGTTCACAATGCTGTAAATCGGAGCTGTCCTTTTTTGAGCTCCCGCCAACCCAAGTTTCTATTGAGCACAGTGACTTTATTACAATTAACCCTTTAAACACAATTAGTTCACCGAGTGCACCTATAGAATTCGTGATACCCAGCTCAGGTCCTTACTTTTTTGATCCAAGCTGTGTGCACATGTACGCTAAGCTACGTATAGCCCATTCTGATGGAACGGCCTGCGATGACAAATATGCTGTATACCCTGAAACAAACTTTCTGCACGCCATATTCAACCAGTGTGACGTATATTTAAATCAGACCAACATATCGGCAGGCACGGGGTACTATCATCTACGAGCCTATTTGGAAAATGTCCTCAACTTTTCCAAAGAAGCGAAGGCTACCTTTTTAAGTGCGGAGGGATATTATCAAACTAAAGATGAAAATAGTATAAAGGACAAATTTAAAAATTCTAAAAAGAAAATATACGAGTGTTTTGGACGGTTGCACACAGATTTCACTTTCCAGGAGAAGTTGCTTGTGAACGGGGTGGATATGAAAATAAAGCTCACCCGCACGAGTCCTGAGATCTGCTTAAATCTGGATGCGAATCAAGAAGAGGGTGCAAAGTCCGTTGTGGTTCACATTATGGACACATACCTCCGCGTACGGCGAGTGAAATTAAGTTCACCAAAACAACTAGAAATTGAGAAAAATTTACTAAACGCTACAGTGAAATATCCTATTAACAGAGTGCAGATCAAACTATATACGGTTCCTGCAGGGTTGGCATCGAAGCAGATAGAAAACATTGCCCTGGGAAATCTTCCTAAAAGGATATTAATCGGCATGCAGGACCACGCTTCGGTGAATGGAAAATATAAAAAGAGTGCCTTTAAATTCGAGAATTTCGGACTTAAAAATATAACTCTATACGTTAATGGCACTGCTTTGGGTGGAACAATGGGTACGGACTATTCATCAGACGCTGTGTTACCTCTTTGTGCCAGAGCCTATAGTAATCTGACCCATATTGCAGGTGATTGTGATGAGCTTGGTAATGGGGTAACGCAGGAAGAATTCATTGATCAATTTAACCTTTATCCGTTTGACATTACACCTGACTTATCTGCTAGCGTAAATACCCATTTAACACCACAGCAGAGCGGTAACATCTCAGTGCGGCTGGAATTCGCCAAGCCTATAGACGCTCCTATTAGTGTACTAGTATATCTCGAATCGCAAGCCCTAATAGAAGTAGATAGATTTAGAAGCGTTATCACTGACTTTTAAAATGGATGCTAATACACTTCAGAAAGTAATGGAGCGAGTCACACGTTCCAAATTTATCGGCGTGTTTGCGAAGAATGAAACATTGAGTTTGCCAAGTACGCGAGAATGCGGTAGTCTTATTGTGAACACAGACATCATCGGTAATGAAGGGATTCACTGGATCGCTGTCTATTTTAAAAATAGACAGCGCCTGTACTATTTTGATTCACTCGGTACTCAACCCTGGAGTGACCCTATTATTGTAAAATTTCTCGCTCAGTTACATATTCCCGAAGTTGTATGGAACCCATTTCGTATGCAGGGATATTTTACTAATGTTTGCGGAATGTACTGTGTCTCATTTCTCATGCATATGTCAAATGATAAAGAATTTATAAATTTTTTAAATTTATTTGACCCGTGTCACACTCACCGAAACGATGAAATGGTATGCAGACAGATAAAAAACCGTTTTCCAATTGTACGTACTCGTTGTATATTATAATGTTTTTGTTCGTATATTTGTAACGGTATATTCGTTTATTGTACTGATTTCTTTCATTTAATAAATTTATGAAAATATATTGTGTCTTCTTATCCCAAAAAGATCGAAAAACACTTACATTATTTCGGTGTGACATTGTTGACTGATCAGTATACCCTCCCTATTCCGAGATTCTTCAAAAGATTGTATAACTCGTGTCAAATCCTCATCGGACCTTAAAGGAATAATGCTTTTAAACATACAGAGTATACAGACAGACAGATCCCCATTATGTGAAGATATCTTTGGTTCGAGGAATGAACGCCATAAAAATTTCGATTTTAGCATAATGGGGAAATAACACTGATTGACATTTTTGGCGAGTATCTATTTGTCGAGATACTACAACTCTCCATATATATATAAAATTCTAATTATAGACACTTACATTTCTATGGTAGTCCCTTGCGTCGGGTTGTAAGGAGCGTCACTGCAAATATCTTCTACGGTTTGCGTTGAAAATAATTCGCCACAATCAATCGCATTGAAAAGACTAATTGTGGTTAATGCTGCAGTATCACGTTCTTCATACAAGTCTGGGGAGACGTACAGGTCCATGGTGGAGGATGTGTGACACTGCTGACTGATCAGTATATCATCCATATTCCGAGGTTCTTCAAAAGATTGTATAACACGTGTCAAATCCTCATCGGACCTTAAAGGAATAATGCTTTTAAAACATATACAGAGTATACAGACAGATCCCCATTATGTGAAGATATCTTTGGTTCGATTACCAATTTCGATTTTAGCATGATGGGGAAATAACATTGATTGACATTTTTGACTAGTATCTATTTGACGAAATACTACAACTCTCCGTATATATATAATCGAATTATGGACACTTACATTTCTATGGTAGTCCCTTGCGTCGGATTGTAAGGAGCGTCACTGCAAATATCTTCTACGGTTTGCGTCGAAAATAATTCGCCACAATCAATCGCATTGAAAAGACTAATTGCGGTTAATGCTGCAGTATCACTTTCTTCATACAAATCTGGGGAGACGTACAGGTCCATGGTTGAGGAATGATTATTCACTGATGCGAAAATAGCTACTGTTACTCCCAACTGAAAATATCCCCTTTTATATGCACATTCGCCAAGCTCCGCCCAAAAGACCAGATGTTCGTAGTGATTGGCTGCCGATGTAGCTGGGTGGAGCTATGACGTGTACCAATCCGCTATAACGAGACCGGACGAGTAACATATATATAAAATCGAATTATAGGCACTTACATTTCTATGGTAGTCCCTTATATTATATTTTTTACTTACAAATTATTAGTATTGTTTGTTAACATAATTGTTAACTTATTTTATAATAAAGAAATTATATCCTAATTATATTTTAAAAAGAACATTCGGTTTCAACGTTAAGCTGTGGTCTAAGGCGGCGTGGCATGAATAAATACTAAAATAAAATTAAATGTTAAAAATCTTTATTCATACGTTATTAAAAGTTAAAAATCTTTATTAATAAAACAGGATAGAAGCATATGAAAGTCAAGGTAAACTATAGTTGTAAATTATAGTTAGGTTATACGATGTTTTTCGGGCATACTACTGCCTCGGGTTAAATGATCCTGTTATTTTAAATCACGTATTTGAAAGAGTTAATCATTATTGCTACATAGAAAAAATCGTGCATTACGATGTTTTTCGGGTATACTACTGCCTCGGGTCAAATGGTCCTGTTATTTTAAATCACGTATTTGAAAGAGTTAATTATTATTGCTACATAGAAAAAATCGTGCATTACGATGTTTTTCGGGTATACTACTGCCTCGGGTCAAATGGTCCTGTTATTTTAAATCACGTATTTAACGACACATCGCGCTCATTTCCATTGCTATATATGGCTCTAGGATCGGCCCTGACGAGATGTATTTCGTAGGTTAGGTTAGGTCTCTTACATATAAAAGTCCATGTGGTAGAGTAAGCAACGAACCCCATCGACGAGATGTATTTCTGAACCCATGTTAAACTGGAGGTCTAATTTACGAGCGAGTGCACGTATTATGTTCTTGTACCGCCGTAGGCGAGAAAGAGTTAATTAGTATTGCTACATAGAAAATCGTGCATTATGATGTTTTTTTCGATTATTATTTATTGAACAAAACTCTCGCTCTCTTTCTATATATATATATATATATATATATATATATATATAAAAGAGTGGTCTGGAAGGAAGTTTACCAATGATTAAATTCTCTTTGCGAGTGACCCGTTGCCCGCGTCGGGCTAACCTTTGGTTAGCTTCCGCCCGAATTGTTCATTCTGACGAAGGTCAAGCTTTTCACTCCACCTTAGACCTACAGTTTAACGTGGATTCCGAACCACGACCCATCAGCAGCCCAGCGTCTTGACCACTAGGCCTCCTAGGGTACCCATTTATCTACCAACCACTTTCTTTATTGTGTGGAAGGATGAACAGCTGGGTTTTGCTGCGCGCCGGCTGCCGTCGGGTCTCGAACCCTGGGCCGATGGATTCGTAGTCCGCGACGCTAACCACTACACCACCGAGGCGGTATTTGTCATTACTTACTCGGACTATAGTGGATTTAATTATCCCAGAAGAGTTCCTTGTTCCATGCACGGTCTGTGTGTAGCATATATATATATATATATATATATATATATATATATATATATATTGTGTACGTTTTTCCCACTGTTATTCGTGACTTAAATATTTATAATAAAAATCAAGTGTCTAAAAAAGTTATTTAATAAGCAGAATTTAATTGGATTCATTGTAGAAGTAATAACAATGGCAATATTAATATTTGGAGCATTGGGTACTTATCGAGGGCTGTCTTTAAGAAAGGTCTCTCGCAAGCAGATTTTCTCCGAAACCAACCTCGCTATAGTGGACTGTGTTTTGGGGAAATCCAACTTTCTTCGTTTCTTTTAATTTCGTTTTTTCATTTTTTCTTCGCAGGGAATGAGGCTCGTATGTTTCTTAACTTTTCATCTCGTTTGGTGGGTTTCGAATTGTATCGTAAATTATCGTATTTCGAATTGTATCGTAAATGATCATTTCGTTTCGTTATTCGTGAGGGCTGAATTATGGATAACTATGTTATTTGTTTCGTTCATCTTCAAGTTTAATGAAGCTGGGTATCCCTTATAAAAATTCGTTTCTGTCTAACGAATTATTTATTGGGTAACTTTGTTAATTCTATTATTGCGTAAATCTTTCTAATGTGTTACTGAATAACTATAAATATATATTGTGGTATTTTATATATATATATATATATATATCAGAAGATATTTAAAAGACTGATATAATTATAGTAAACTTATGTCGAAATAGTTACCCATAAAATTAATTGTTTTCGGCTGAATTATGGATAACTATGTTATTTGTTTCGATAAGTTCAACTTCAAGGAAGCTCAAGTTAATGTTATATTTTGCATATAATCCACTATATACATCTATTGTAAAACACTATATACATCTATATTTCAATTAAGTGTGTAATTATTTAATTCATCTACCATATTGTGGTACACAATGCTTAATATATATATATATATATATATATATATATTTCTATAATTCTGTTTTCTATGGTTGGTTGGATAACTACGTTATTTGTTTCGATAAGTTCAACTTCAAGGAAGCTCAAGTTAATGTTATATTTTGCATATAATCCACTATATACATCTATTGTAAAACACTATATACATCTATATTTCAATTAAGTGTGTAATTATTTAATTCATCTACCATATTGTGGTACACAATGCTTATTAGAATACATGGTGCGATCTGGCAACTCAGCACCCCAATACAAGGCGTGATCTGGCAACTCAGCCAGAATAGAGGCTTATAAAAGATCGAGAAGCTGGTGAAGACTCATTCCCAGCTCGGCTCCAGCCGAGCAAGGACCTCTGGTCCTTCTTTTTTTGGCCCTTTGGTAAACCCCTTAGTGGCCTCTTAGGTTAGGAAAACGAAAATAATATGCCTTAAAGGCAACTACTCTCTCTCTCTCTCTCCTTCAGGCGTCTCTCTCTCTCTCTCTCTCCCCTACAGGCGTCTCTCTCCCACCTTCAGCTCTCTCTCTCTCTCTCCTACAGGCGTCTCTCTCCCTCCTTCAGCTCTCTCTCTCCTGCATGTGTAACTACTGCATGTGTACCTCCTGCATGTGTGCGTATGTGTGTGTACCTCCTGCATGTGTACCTCCTGCATGTGTACCTCTCCCCCCTTGGCTGATTAGGCGTATATAATAATAATGTATGCAATAATACTGCTAAAAAGAGGTATCTGACAACCATTTACAGCCAACTGGCTGATTAGGAGTCTATAATAATGTATACAATGGTATCGCGGTATCTGGCAACTCAAGCCATTTACGCCAACTGGCTGATTAGGAGCCTATAAAACAACGCCAACTCGGCTGAAGTCTTAATGTGCACTTGGCTCCTGCCAGGTGAACACCTCTCCTCCTTTCTCTCCTCCTCCTCCTTTCTCTTGGGGGATAACGCCGCCTCCAAGTTTTCCCCCACCCCCCTTTGCAACAACCCCATTTGCAACAACCCCCTTTGCAACAACCCCCATCCCCCTTGCAACATTACATAATAACCTGCAACATTCTTGCACTCTCCCCTTTTGCAACAACCCCACCCCCTTTGCAACATTACATAATAACCTGCAACATTCTTGCACTCTCCCCTTTTGCGGCTATACTACTACACAGAATATGCTTTCAAGAAAATGACTTAATTGAGGTCAAGCAGTGTATATTTTAAGGTAATATGATTAAAGGAGGACATTAGTAAATGTAGTTTTAAATGTAATTTTAAATGTACCTTTATTTATTTATTTATTTAATTTATTTATTTTTGCGTCCTCTTAAGGCAACTTCAAAAAAGTATGGATGAAATGTGAACTCTCATTTGCTAATTCTTTTTACACGATAAGTGCCCCGTTCATACTGTCAGGATCACCAGACGGTGGTTTCAGGAACAACGAGATGTCGAGCTGCTGAACTGGCCCACTAAAGGGGTGTGACCTAAAACTCCCTTGAAAATGTGTGCGCAAATGTGGTTAACGCTTGGGAGCCTGGGCAGGAGCGGACATCTTGGCACCTGTTGAAACATACCATAGTAGAGTGGGAACGTTTCCACAGAAACCCACAAGTCATCTACAATCACGTGGTATTTGTTCCAAATAGGCTACGAGAGGTCATTAAATAATAATGGAAGATGGACCAAGTATTGAGTAATTGTGTATAATAATGTTATGGGTGTGATGTAGTAAATATATATTTATTTAATCGAGCAATTGTCAATTCCTTATAATTTGAACATTATGTTTTGTATGCTCTTAAGAAAATCCCTAAATTTACTTCATTTATGTTAATTTTTGTAATAAAAAATTTAACTATGCTATCATTATCTCTCCATGAATAGACCTTTTTCTGGATAATCATTTGTTGATGATGCATGGACTTTAATCGGAAATATTATTGCCTGGAAGAAAAATCGATACTACAACTTATCTTACACTTCAACTATAACATGGTCACATCATAATCCTGTGATTGAAAGTTTTTAAAGTATCCCACATTTGTGAAATAACATAACTACTCTATTCCCTAAATTTAGGAATAATGCATGAATGAAATACATAGTCGTCCTAGCATTACCACCAAAACTACAGTGAACAATATTTTATTCAGTCATTGGTTTTCAAAATATAAAAATATTACTATGACAACACCTGAGAGGGGGAGGAGGAGAGGGAGGGAGTGAGAGTGGGGCAGAAAGAGCGACTGCGTTGCCTCCACATCTCGGAGAGGGTTACACAGGGTTGGAGCGCGACTATTTTAGGGGACTGTACTGTACATATACAATATGTTAAAAATAAAAGTACTTTTATTACTTTGTTATATTTAAATTATGTGAGAATTCATAACCAGTCAAGGTACATTTCATTTCATATATATTAAATAATTCCTTAATTCTTAACTCATTCACGATAGATATGGTTGGCCATTTTATGATTTTATGGCCTTCGTCTACCAGAGGGCGCTGAGACGGGCGGTAATGCCACCAAAAGAGGAAAAATAAGTCTCCTTTAAAGGGGAAAATGAGTTGAGCCAAATACATTACGTACGGCGGGCTCGTCATTACGCTTCTTCCCCATTTCTGGTAATAACTCGGGACAATCCATGATGGGTTGTTGCCAAATATAATATTTACTGCAGAATATTCATCACAACTAAAAGTATCGCTGTTGTTCTCACAATGATCGCGGAGAGAGCAGTTAATTGGTTTGCTGAGTGGACAGGAAATTTGACTACTAATGCCTCGATGTTTACTGATTCTTGATTTAAGTTGGCTAAGGCCGGTCGCACACAGGATCGTCTTGGGACTGATGACTGACGACTTGGGTCGTGACGAATCAATCCCCATTCTGTCAATGTAAAATCACAAGCGACTTGAGTCGTCACGACCAGGCATGGGGCAGTTACTTGGTCAATGTAATTAATTACAACTACAATTACCTCATATTTTCTAAATTACAATTACAATTAAGATAGCGGTATAAAGAGCAGTGTTTGAAGGATAAAACATAAAGTGTGGGAGTATTTAAACATACACACACACACACACACACACACACACACATATCCACCTCTTGCTCTGACCCGATGCTACCCCTGTCCCCTCCTCCCCCTCTTCATATCCCCACCTCCTATTTCCTTCTGCTTCTCCCTCTCCCACCACTGCGTTGTTGCCACATCTCGGAGAGGGCTATACAGGGGTGGAGCGCGACTATTGCAGGAGACTGTACAGTGTAAATATACAATGTCTTGTCACCCCAGTAAAATATTGATTTTCGTTTTTCTTTCAAACCCATTTGAACTGTGTGATAGCAGCAACTATCACAATTACAAACACGGTTAGGTAGACCAGCCATGAGTGGATCCTAGGGTCTTTGTTGGTCTGAAACATTGTAACATTATACGATTGAACAACGCATATTGGCTAGTAGCTGAGTCCATGAGCGACCACGTAATGGCAAAACCAGTGAAAATATTCGTGCAGACTTCCAGGACTAATTCATTCGTGCAGCTCCTCCAAAAAGGACTCTGTTGAGATGGGAAAAGAAACTGTTCACAAAAGGAACTGTAAAAGATAAACCAAGAACTGGTAGGCTATCTAACTGTATCAGTGATAAATGGGTCTGAAAGAAAAACGAAAATC
This sequence comes from Bathynomus jamesi, assembly GCA_023014485.1. Lineage (NCBI taxonomy): Eukaryota > Metazoa > Arthropoda > Malacostraca > Isopoda > Cirolanidae > Bathynomus > Bathynomus jamesi. The sequence continues at coordinate 73,781 of JAJOZX010012896.1, read as the reverse complement.
AGTTAGTATTTTCTGGGGTGACAAGACATTGTGGACACCCTGTACATATAAATATTGTATCCTTACATATCTTCTTGTCTTTAGTATTATTCCCATTTTCAGTGATGGAAATGGGGGGACACGCGGGTACACGGCGTGTACCTACTTCTCAATTTGCAGTTTTTTTCATATGGTCAATTTGATTTACTGATATACAGGGTGTTTCACAACCGGTCTGGGTGTGGGAGTGATTTGGGTGGTGATATCAAGTAAAACAGTTAATACAACATAGGTGCTATTTCCAACCGTTGCGGAGCTACGGACGTTTTAAGATGTGCAAACAACAAATCCCTATTTGTGTGTAATTCAATAGTTGGCAACACTGGTGGTAGTTTCGGTTAACGAAGTTACCACTACTAATCCTCAGTTTTTTCTTTCAGTTGATTCTGATCTGTGGTACGAGACACTGTGTTGCGCTAAGGTGAACAATCAAAATGAGTCAACAATTCACACCCGCTGACGCTGACATCATCCATTTCATTTATGGATTCTGTGATGGTAACAGCAGAGCGGCAGTTGAGGAATATCGAAGACGTTTTCCGAACCCCGAATACTGAACAGGCAAGTGTTTAGTGACACACACCAGAGACGGCCCGTTGCTGTGGAGGAGCGCATACCGGACCTAGTACAACGTAGCCCAACTACCAGTGTTCGAAGGATTTCTAGACGAATTGGTGACATCGCATCGCGTGTATGGCGAACCATACATGATGAGGGTTTGTATCCTTATCATTTGCAACGTGTGCAAGCTCTTCAACTGGATGATTACGATAAACATGTTCAATTTTGCCAGTGGAAGGTTATGCATCGCCAAATTCTTAATCGCATACTGTTTAGTGATGAAGGGATTCATTCGGGATGGAATTAACAATAAACGAAATTCCTACTTGTGGTCCACCGATAATCTCCACGGTATCGTTCAAGGAAACTTTCAACATCGATTTTCTGTGAATGTTTGGTGCGGTGTAATTGGAGATTGGCTGATTGGACCGCTCGTTTTGGAACAACTATTAATTGCTGATATTTATCTGAACTTCCTGACGGACGAATTGCCGCTTTTGATGGAGGACGTGCCCTTGGAGACAAGGTGAAGGATGTTCTTTCAGCACGATGGGGCACCACCACATTTTGGTCGTTATGTTACGGATTATTTGAATCAGCGGCACGGGAATCGTTGGATTGGTCGTGCTGGTCCAATACCGTGGCCTCCGAGATTTTAGGACCTAATCCCGTTAGATTTCTTTTTATGGGGCCTTATGAAAGAGATGGTCTACAAGACCAAAGTACTGTACAAACGAGAGAGGAACTCTTGCGTCGGATTATGGATGCCGCTGCTTACATACGAGAACACCCCGAAATGATTCAATGGGCAGTGGACTATTGTTTGGAACGAGCAAGGCTGTGCATTGAAAATCGAGGCGGACGTTTTGACCATTTATAAGGTGTATCTCATAAAATGTAATATTAAATACATCAGATTAATACTCTCGTTTATTTTTTTCCTTGCACCTTAAAATGTCCGTAGCTCCGCAAGGGTTGCAAATAGCACCGATGTTGTATTAACTTTTTTACTCGATATTACCCCCAAATCACCCCCAAAGTATGGCAGACCGGTTGTGAAACATCCTATATATATATATAAAAAGTGTGTGTGTGTGCGTGTGTGTGCGCGCGTGCTCCTTTTCCCAAGCGTGTACCTAGTTCCCAAAATCCATTTACATTACTGCCCATTTTATACTTTTTTTGCAATTTACATAGTTAAGCGTCAATTGTGTCCCAGTTACTTTAATTTTTAAACGTTTGTTTCATGTTCTCCGAGCCACTAATGATGAAAGTTGGCTCTTTTGAAATTTGTGGCATCGTTGGTCAGGTGTGAGAATTTACAGAATTGTTGATTGTTCGGCTGACATGAAAAACAAAAACAAAAATTAAAATATAATTATCTCGGAGTAGTAAAATTGCATTTTTTTATAACATTTGACAGCTCAGCTCTTCCTCTGTGAAACATTTCGTTGAAAAATTAAAATAATTTTCTTGTTTCTTTCGTTGGTTGCATCGGAGAAAAAATTGTTTTGTAAAATATTCTGGGAAAAAATTATCATTATTATTATTATTATTATTATTATTATTATTATTTTTAGCCCAATTCTAATTGAAAAGTGATGTTCCTTCAAATATATTTTGATATTTTTCATGCGTCGCTAGTTCGGCCGGCCACCGTCTCGGCTGGCTCCTAGCGTCCAACTCAGAACTGGCACGGACCAGGGGAATCCGACTGTCTAATTAAAACAAAGCATCGCGATGGCCGCAACGCGGTGTTGACGCGATGTGATTCATCTTTAGCTGCCTTTCCTATAAGGGAATTTGTATACATCACTTTCCTCATCACTATTTGATGATGGCTTGCGTTTGATTACGAACTTGAATACAGAATATTGTACAAGCTTTAAGTCACGTATATAATACTGGTATTGTAATACTGACTTCTTCGGCCTCTTTAGTACATAGATATGTACTCGTAGGGGCTTGGATAATTTTTATTTCGTAAAACTTGACATAGTATAAAGTTTTAAAAAATTTTGATATATAACCTAAGTCATAAATATTATGGAAACAATTCTAAATGTTAATTTATTTATCAAAACTATAGAACGAAAATTAAGTTAAAATCAGTACAAATGTATGTATATTAAACTATCCTCTCTCGCCTCAATGTATCTAATTCAAAGAGAAATGTGGCATGCATATATTAAAAATACCGTGAGTTACGCTTTCGGGATAATCAGCATACACAAAATTTTATAATGTTGTTCTAAAAATCTTTATCCTAACCACACAAGGGCCTTAGTTTCGTAAATACTTAAAACGTATTATTTTATTATTTTCCACCTAGCGCCATTGACATCCCCCATTCGCGATGTGAAAATGAAAATACTTAAGTGAGATTTCTGTAGTATGTAGGAAAAAGTTTCCTGTTTTGGGTATGAGTAAAATTGCAGGCTCGAGGGATGTTATTTTCTATTAAAAAAATATTAATTTAAAATAAGATATATTATACAGTGGGGATAGGAATCATCGATTTTAGGATTCCCTCCTTTGAGATAACTAACTTGGGGTTTCTTATTCTTGGACAAAGACTCAAATGGAAATGATCGAGGTTGGAAGAAATCCTAACATGGTACTTAAATAACTGTTTTGGATGAAAAGGCTGAAGATTAATAGATTACATTTATTACAAACTTGATCTTTAGTTAACCTCCTTGATACTTGGTATACTTTCAATAGCATTGTAATATGACAATTTACTGGCCTTACTGTCATATTACAATTTATTGCAATATGACAACGTTACTGGCCTTCCGCTTCTTGAACGATCATTTACCAGGCTCCGTTTACAAAAGTGTGAGCTTCCAGTATTGATAAGATAGGTAGATGAATAAAAAGATATAGCCAACCATTTATATAAATTAACTATAATATATACAGGGCGGAGAAAAGTCTTTAAGGATTTTATATGTACAACTATTTAGTTAGCAACATTATACAGATAATGTTCAAATGATGAAACAAATCAAACAAAAAGTCTATAAGAATTTTATTCATACAAATATTTTGTTAAATTGTAATTTAATCTTCAAAGAGTTCTTCATCCACTATAATACATTTGTGGATTCTCTCTGTAAAACTCTTCAATGTTGTTCTGAACATATCGATTGGAATCCTTTTCAGTTCTTCATCTATTCATTTCGATAGATGAAACCAAGAGTGTAGAGTTTGTAACGCAAATAAGCCCAAAGCCAGAAATCACATGGGGTTAAATCGGATGAGCTGGCTAGCCACTCGATGGGACCTCGCCGCCCAACCCATCTTCTTCAACGTTCGTATCCAGAATCTGACGGGCAGCTGCAGAGTAATGTGGCGGCGCTCCATCATGTTGATAAAGCCAATTTCTGCCAACGCCATTAGTAAACTGTGGCAAAACTTTGTCTCTCAATACCTGGCAATAGCATTTTCCATCCATCGTATCTCTCGAGTCCTGAATAACCAATGCACGCCCAAACTGTTAATGTAACCGTTTTAATGGATTCACCCAATCGTACGAGTATTTTGGGATTTTCTTCCCATTAGTGAAAGGTGTGTTTGTTTCCTTTACTCGTTAAACCGAAGCCACATTCATATAAATATAATAAAAATATGACCTTTCACAGAAAATCTGAATCACTTGAAATTTTGTCTCATTGTTTCAGCAAACCTCAGCCGTTTAATAGAATGATCGTCGTATATGAGCTGAGAGTAACTGGGTTTGTAATCGTGGTACCCCTGACATTTCAATATTTTTGCTACTGAAATTTGAAAATACCCAATTCCTGTACGATTTTTCTCGTTGAAGTAGTTGGATCGACTTGAAAAGTGGCGAGGACATTTTGTTTGTTGCCTTCTGTCGCCGTTACTGTGGCCTTCCGCTTCTTGTTTCCAAAAGTGTGAGCTTCCAGTATCGAAGAGTGGTCGCATTTACTGGTGGTTTATTATATTTTTCTTGAAATAAAGGTAAACTTTCTTCACAGTTATTATAAGAAATAGCCCACGATACAAGATACACTTTTTCTTAAGTGCTGTATTCCATCCTTACTGATATGGCAGTGACTGGGGCTAGGGTCCAGGCACTCTAGGGCCTTCCTATTCTAGCCTAGGTCATTTCTAGCCTTGTATAGTTGCTTTGAAATGTATCGCATAAACTGCAGTGATATCATTGGAATTTATTAATTATTAACAAATTAAATGCAAAAACTTCACTTTTTTCTACGTGAAGGTCAAAATATGATAATAAAAACCCACTCTAATAGACAGAGTTTATTTCCACAACAGTTTCGATGCCCACTGGCATCCTCTTCGGGTGGATACAGAAAAACGTTTATCTGTATCCACCCGAAGAGGATGCCAGTGGGCATCGAAACTGTTGTGGAAATAAACTCTGTCTATTAGAGTGGGTTTTTATTATCATATTAACAAATTATTTTTATGTATAAAATCCTTAAAAACTTTTCTCCCACCATATATAATATAATATGATATATATATATATATATATTAGGGCCCTGCGGATCAAAAAAAAATTTCGAATCGAATCTCGAATCAAATCCGTGACCCGACAATTCAGCGCCGACAATTTAGCGCAAGACAATTCAGCGCAAAGACAATTCAGCGCAAGACAATTCAGCGCGAAAATACCAACAAAGAAGAAGAAAGAACAAATCCAGAGGGAAGAGAGGCTTGCAACTGTTAGGTTAGGTTAGGTTAGGTTAGGTTAGGTTAGGTTTCTAGTTTTTGAAATAAAATCTTAATTTTAACAATTCTAACAAATTTTGTTTTTTTTAAATAAAATTTTAATAATTATACTCCTTTGAATTTTATCTCCGATTTGTCACTCCTTCGTTACGGTATTTATGTCACTCCTTTGTTATGTCACTCCTTTGAAATGTCACTCCTTCGATACAGACCCAATTTAGCATATATATAAATATACAAATTTTTCTCTTTTTTATTTATTGCGATTTATTTTTATTATTTTTAACTAAACTTTTAACTGTACTGACTTGCGCTGAATTGTCGGCGCTGAATTGTCTTGCGCTGAATTGTCTTTGCGCTGAATTGTCGGCGCTGAATTGTCGGCGCTGAATTGTCGGTGCTCCAATCAAATCATCCCAAACAATTCAAATCGAATCGAATCAACTGCACACACACACACACACACACACACACACACACACACACACACACACACACATATATTAGATTGTTTCTACACACAATTATTAGTAAGCATAAAATTAATTAAATCTTGTTGAGAACAAAGGACAAAGTAAATCCTTCTAAAAAAATGCATTAAGTATTTGATCATGAGGAGGAACAATGGTATTAAAGTATGATAAAAGTGTTATTGCGCGAGAGATTGGTCTCAGTATATAGATTGAATTATAATCTAAGTAAAAAGAAAAGTGTTTATTTACGAAAGTGTTCTTCAGAACAACATCACTGATGTTGTTTACCGGACTTAATGGAGATTCGAAAATATCGAATCGGAGTCCAATCTAACGAATCAAATCGAATCCTTCCTCCCGATTCGAAATCAAATCGAATCTCGTAGCTTCGCAGGGCCCTAATATATATATATATATAATGACACACTAAACATTATTATTATTAGCTCTTTGGTGCCTAGCGGCAAGTTTATTGACTTTATTCTTGTTAACGACAGATGACTTTATTTGGTTTTTATCTGGGATACCTCCATGCAATAAAGCATTTATTTCGTGTCATTTTCTTAGCACCACAAAGTGGTACCTTCCCACTCACTGTCATTCCCATTTCAGTTTTAGTCCAAAAAGTGGGAATCTGAACGTGGGAATCTCGAGGAAGGGAATTCTTAAATCGATGTATTCTCATTCTTCCTGCAGAACTTCCCATTTAAGGGGTCGTTTTTTCACCCATTTCGTAAATCAGGAAACTTTTTTCTCAGATCTGGAATTCCAATTTCTAACAGTCTCATTTCCGGACCGCAGATGAGAATGGGAAATGACACTAAATGGGTAATAATTCCGCAAAGTTTGTAGTCTGACAAGAAACAGCATGCAACTATACAACTATTATATATATATATATATATATATATATAATGTTTCAGACCAACAAAGAGGATCCACTCATGGCTGGTCTGCATAACTGTGTTTGTAATTGTGTATTGTGCATGTCCTCCGTGGGGCGGAGGGGACCTACAATTTTACGTGGGTTCCGAACCACAAAGCCTTAATTTTACTACCTTAAACTAAACCCAATCTTACTACCTTAAACTATACCCAATCTATCAACATATGCGTCTAATCGACTTTTAAACATGTTTATAGACGTGCTACTAATTACTTCTACCGGCAAACTATTCCAGTTATTTACTATTCTATGCGTAAAAATGTTTTTGGCAATTGCTGTCTCGAACCTTCTACTTGTCAACTTACACCCGTTATTTCTAGTCCTATTATATTGAGATATTTCGAAAATGCTATCTCTATCTACGTTATCGAACCTATTCCTAATTTTGAAAACCTGGATTAGATCACTCCTTAGCCTCCTAGTCTCGAGTGTAGTCAATTTTAACTCCTTAAGCCTATCCTCGTGCGACTTTGACCTAAGCGACGGAATCATCTTAGTTGCTCGTCTTTGAACTCTTTCCATTTTGTCTATATCTTTACGCATAAGCGGATTCCAAAATTGGATCGCGTACTCCAAATGGGGTCTAACTAATGATTTATAAAGAGGAACTATAATATCGCGCGATTTGTACTCAAAATTCCGAGCTATAAAACCTAACACTTTGTTCGCTTTAGTGACCGCTGCTGTACTTTGTTTCGCTACTTTTAAATCACCAGTGACTATAACTCCTAAATCTTTTTCCTGCTCTACGCTTGTTAACTCCTTCCCTGACATACTATACGCAAAATTACCGTTACGCGAACCTATATGTAAAACTTTGCTTTTATCGACGTTAAATCTCATTTGCCACGTGACTGACCTATCAACGATTTTATTCAGATCTTCCTGGATTTTACTTCTATCTTCGTCATTAATCGCCTATCACCCAGCTTCGTGTCATCCGCAAACTTTGAAACTGTACTGACTAGGCCGACATCTAAATCGTTAATATATATAAGAAAAAGCAAGGGGCCCAATACAGAACCCTGAGGAACGCCACTCGCTACATTAGCCCAACACGACTCCGCTCCATCAACGACCACCCTCTGTTTCCTACCTCGCAACGACTCTTCTATCCAATTTATTACTATAACCCTGATTCCATGAGCCTTAATTTTTTCAATGAGTCTTTTGTGCGGTAAGGTGTCAAACGCTTTTTGAAAATCTAAATACACTACATCAACCGCCCGATGATTATCGTAAACGTCAACCACGCTTTGAAAAAATTCTAAAAGATTAGTTAAGCAAGATTTGTTTCGCCTAAAACCGTGCTGCGTATTTCTAAGTTATGCAATTCTAAGTGTTCGACTATACGATCCCTAATTATTGATTCCAGTAGCTTACCTACAACAGACGTTAAACTGATTTGCCTATAATTTCCCGCCGCACCTTTATCGCCTTTCTTAAAGATAGGTGTTACGTTTGCTAACTTGAAATTATCTGGTACGCACCCCTCAGAAATAGACACATTAAAAATCTTTGTTAGCGGCACAACACTGCTATCTTTTAATTCTTTTAGTTAAATGGGATATATGGAATCCGGCCCCGGTGATTTACGCATTTTCATTTTATCAATATAGCGCATTACCACCCCTTCACTAACCACAATATTATCCAAAATATTACCATTATCAAAAGGTATTATGTCTATGACCGTAGGGATATTCGTTACATCTTCTATAGTAAAAACTGACGTAAAAAATTCGTTTAGCAAGGTAGCCATTTCCTTGTTTTCAGAAACTAGATCTCCGTTAACATTTTTCAACGACCCCGTGCGGACCTAGGTAGGATAGGAGAGTGGTCCGGAAAATGGCAAATGCCGTTTAACTTGGGTAAATGCAAAGTGATGCACATTGGCTACGCCAATCCCAAGTCGGACTACTCGATGTTGGGTAGTAATATCGAGGTGACTGATTTAGAAAAGGACTTGAGTGTGCTAATTAGCAGCGATCTTAAGTTTACGAAACAGTGTGTAGAGGTGGAAAGAAAGCCCAGAAACTAATGGGTTATATCAGGAGGCAATTTCAGTTTCGGAACAAGGAGATTGTGCTCTCACTGTACAATTCCCTTGTTCGGCCGCACCTGGAGTATGCTGTGCAGTTCTGGTCGCCCACCCTCAGGAAAGATATTGAGAGGCTGGAGCGAGTGCAGGCGAGGGCCACAAAGTTAATCCCTTCCATTAGGCATATGGGCTACAATCGACGGTTACGCGCCCTGAACTTGTTTTCGCTTGAAAACTCGGAGGCTGCGCGGTCAACTGATCGAGGTTTTCAAGCTCTTACGCGAGTTCAACGATGTCGATTTTAGAAGTATGTTTAGTTTAAATGATAACCCAACTCGCAACAATGGTTGGAAGTTGGATTTGAAACGGTTTAGGACTAGTGTGTGTGGGAATTACTTTACGTATAAGATCTGTGACACATGGAACTGGTTACCTTCGGAAGTTGTGAACAGTTCCTCTGTGGATCAGTTCAAGAAAAGGGTAGACGAAATCTTGCACACTATTTGAGTGTGTAAAGACATTTAGGACCTCAGTCTGCGGAAATTTCTTTTCCTATAAAATAGTTAATATCTGAAACCAACTTCCCTCAGAGGTTGTTTCCAGTCAAAGTGTAAATGTGTTTAAAAATAGGCTAGACAAAGTACTGAATACTCTCATTGTTTAAGACTAAAACATAAGAAAACTCTGCAGGAGATCGCTTGCACGGTGTCTCTGTGAGCAAACCAAATATAGAGCTATTTATATATTCTCCACTTTCCTGTAAAATTTCCTTGGCTACTTTTCCAGAGTCAAGGTATTTTCTTCAACCTTTTTCCATACCTGCCTCTGGCAGGGAGGGAGCGGAGGGTGGGGAGAGAGCCTTCTACTTTTCCATCCAGTTTTCTACTACTGCTAGGATAGTTGAAAGAAAAATAAACTTTTACAAAATTTTCCCTGGCACCCGTTGCCATTGGTACCTCCTCGGTATGGGCCGCAAGGCCTTTTGAGGTACTTCTTTTCCTTGTAACTCCTTGTAAGACACTTTTTACTGGATTTCTATTGTTGACGTATTGAAAGAATCGCTTGGGGTTTTCTTTACCGTCACGAGCTATGGAGATTTCAAATTCGCGCTTGGACTTTTTTATTATACTTTTCGCTTCACGCCTTAGAGATATGTAGTTGTTTCGTAACCACAAATTGTCTTTATCGCACTTATGTAGCCCATAAACCCAATCTCTACTCTTTATAATGTCTCCTACTCTCGAAGTAAACCACAAGGGCTTGTTGCTTACTTTCGCACGCTTAATTTTGTACGGTACACATTCCTCATTTATAGTCCTAAATACTGTTTCAAACGATTCCCACATTAGTTTTGCGTTGGAGATCCCCATTACGTTTTCCCAATTGACGTGTGACAATTTATTTCGAAATTTACAAAAGTCTGCGTGCCGGAAGTTAGGAATTTTAGTCGAGTTAACTGGTTTCGAGTGACTTCCTGAGAGGACAAACTCTACCATATTGTGATCGCTATTGCTTAACGGTTCTATTACTTGAAGATCAGTAATTAGCCTATCATCCGTAGTTATTACTAAATCTAAAATACTGTCCAACCTCATAGGTTCCCCAACCTTTTGAATAAGAAAGCTATCCTCGAGAAAATTAACTAAACGATTACCTTCCGCATCTCCCTGCATTGTATCGTAATTTACGTTGGCGCAATTAACGTCACCCATAACTAAGGCCTGATCACTACCTACTATTCTCTTCAGTTCACGATATAACGCTTCGTCCGTATCAGCTGTTTGATTAGGGAGCCTATATATAATCGCAACAACAAGTTTGAAATCGTTCAATTTAAGTTCTGATATAGTCGAATTTATCGGTTCTGGAATTGTGTGCTTTACTTCTATAACGTTCGCAATATTATCTTTGATATACAACATAACACCGCCTCCTCGCCTACCTATTCTGTTTAAAAAGTCTGTAACCTCTAATTTGATACTCCCCTACAAAGTCACGTGTTTCAGTGCTAAGCCACGATTCATTTATCGCAATTAAATCATAGTCTACAAGCAATTAAAGAAAAAAATTCGTTTATTTTATTTCGTAGGCATGTCAGAATACGATGCACTTGTTACTTTAGTTCCACGTTCTAGAATCTAGATAATGTTCAAGGTTATCATTATCATTATTCGTATTCTGACATGCTTCGGAATGAGTTAAAGCAAGCAATTCGCACAAAACGGAGAGGGAGATTGTCGAAAGGTGTTATTCGACAATGCGCGCCCTCATACCGCTGCACAGACTACAAAATGCCTTCAAGAACTTAAATTTAAAGTTCTCGACCATCCAGCCTACAGTCTAGACCTGGCACCTTCGGATTTTTGCCTGTTTCGACCACTAAAAGACGCTTTGAGAGGTCAACGATTCCAAGGCGATGATGACCTGAAGGAGGCGGTGCATGACTGGCTACGCACACAGCTGGACTAAGTGTATTGAGAAACAGGGAGACTATGTTGAGGAGTGATGTGTTTAGAATCTATCAGATGTGAAAATAAAATTGTGAAAATAAAAAGTGCAGATACTTATTGAATTGCCCTCGTGTGTGTGTGTGTGTGTGAGTGTGTGTGTGTGTGTGACAGGACAATTGCGTCCTGGTCAAGTGCGTCCCGAACAAATGCGTCCCGGTCATTGGCGTCCCTGGACAATTGCGTCCGGTTTTATTTCGTCCCGGACAATTGCGTCCCGGACAATTGCGCACTTCCCCAACTACTATATGAAGTTTATTTATTAGAGAAGTGAAGAGAAAGTTCATTGTGACTTCACCTACGCAATTGTCCAGGGACGCCAATGACGAGGGACGAGTATGTTTGTTATTGTAATTTTGTATGGGATATAATGCCCGGTTAGATTAATTGAATGCTCAGTTAGGTCAACTGTATGCCCTTGACGATTGGTTAGGTTAAGTTGTGATATTTTCGTTAAAACTAACGAAACTAACTTTATCTTAAGTGGACGTAACCCATAAAATTTGACAATGATGTTGCTGATGATGGATAAAGTTTTAGAGAACAGTTTCGAACAGAACTTATGAACATATAACAAGTTTAATAGGTTAAAATGAAAAGTATATTTGAAATTCCGATACTAACTTTCTATTCACTTCTCTAATAAATAAACTTCATATAGTAGTTGGAGAAGTGCGCAATTGTCCGGGACGCAATTGTCCAGGGACGCCAATGACCGGGACGCATTTGTCCGGGACGCACTTGACCAGGACGCAATTGCCCTAGTACCGTGTGTGTGTGTGTATATATATATATATATATATATATATATGAAAAGAATATATATATATATATATATATAATATATATATATATATATATATATATATATATATATATATATATATATTATATATATATATATATATATATATATATATATGAAAAGAATAAATAACCAAATTAATTAGCTAATTCAATTGACTAATTAATAAAAGTTGAAAATACGATTTACCAATTACAAAGAAATAAAATGTTTGTAAATTTTGCGCATTTGCCTCTTGTAATTTAAGACTGTATAAACCAAATTCACAAAAGTGTTAAATTGGTGCTGGTTAAGTGTGCGGTCTACCTACGATTGGTTAGGTTTAATCATGATATTTTCGTTAAAACTAACGAAAATATCATGACTAAACCTAACCAATCGTCAAGGGCGATTGACAATGGGATGTAAACAAGCAATTAGTAAACAAGATAAGAAGCTATAATTAAAAGGTAGACCGCCGAATCGTAGGTAGACCGCACACTTAACCAGCACCGTTACATTAACCCTTATTTCATAACCTGGATAAAATATACCCTTGATATAATTCACTGTAGGTAGGAAATAGGGGTTTTCCTTATTTCATAAACTCTGTATAACATATCCTTTGTATATTTATGATGGTTATAAAATGAGAGTTTAACAATGTTTAATAATATGGTGCTATAAACTGAAAAATCGACGCTTTCTTAAGTTTAGCACCGTTTTTAACCAAACTAAAATTATTATCAGTTGTTTTATTTGTTTTCGATTGAATGTGGTCAACAATTTCATCTACCTTCGCGTCAATTTTTTGTACTTTATCCTGAACAGGTTTAACACTTTCATTTAACCTTGGAATGCATAGCGGAAGCTAATTGGACTCCGCTGTGCATGATGATTTGCTTCGCCTTTGCAGTCTAGGGTTAATCTACCCAAAGAATTCGAAGTATTATTAAGTTCACATCCCTTTAAATTATTCCCAATACCTGAAATTTTTTTGTTAATTACATTAAAATTTTTTACGCATCAACGTTGACCTTCTTAATCACTATCTTCGAATCTGGAATTAATTCCTTTCGTCAGATTCTCAAATAAGACCTTCTTTAACTCCTCAAACTTATCACCAATATACAACTTTAAATTGCCAAATTTATAAACACTACTTCTACTTATACGATTATCCACATAAATATCTCGCTTAAATTCGAACGCGCAAAACCTGCACGGATGCTTCGTGAATGGCATTTTGAAGATAGATAAAATAAAAAAAATACGAATATTACGTATTACGCAAAATATAAAATAACTTCAAGATACTAAAACCCAATGCAGAGGAAAATGTTATATATGTATAATTGCATGAAACTTGAATAAACAATCCCCAAATATATGTAATTTATAAGTTCTAGCAAACATGTCTAGATGTCAGGGCTAAAACTAGCTAAATGACTAGCTGGGAATTGATTGGGAAGAGACCCACGCAAATTTCTCTCTCTCTCTCTCTCTCTCTCTCTCTCTCTCTCTCTCTCTCTCTCTCTCTCTCTCTCTCTCTCTCTCTCTCCATATATATATATGAAAGTAAAACGAAGTTATATTTTTTGTCCTCAGCTACAAAATTTAACTTCCATACTAACAGCCAGGCTTGTATAACGCAGGGTACCTACAGCTTAACGTTGAATCTATGCCACAGGTTGCTACATCATCTGAACGCAGAGAAATATTACCCATCCAAGTACATTATCCAGACCTGATCGACAGACATTTCGCTGACAGAACATTATATCAAAACTTAATAACCCAATTTAACCTGTGTTAATCTAACATAACTTAAACTAATCTAACCATATCAAACCAACAGCACACATTTCAGAGTGTCTTGTCGACGAATATCGTACTACCGCCCAGACTGAACACTGCTGAACTTCACTGACTTTACGGAAACTGACGAAACATCATGACCAAGAATTAGCCTAAATGACAAATAATTTGTACATTTATTCATTTACCTCTTAATATATATATATATATATATATATATATATATATATATATATATATATATATATATATACAGGGTGTTTGAAAACTTCCTGTACAAATTGTAATGGGGGATAGGCAACACCAAGACAACCCTTTTCGTCTATAAGTGTATGTCCACTGACGTCACCATTCGGCGCGAGAGGGCGCCGCTGCAATTGGCTAAAGGTGAAGTGGGCTAGACTCGCGCTTGCCGCGGGCATTCTTAAATCGGACGTAGTACGCGTAACATGGAGCGCTTCACGACTGCTGAGATGGCTGACATGCATATGGTGTATGGGGCTGCTGTGAGGTTGTACCGACAGCGCTTCCCAAACAGACGTGTGCCAAACCACCAAACGTTTGCGCATTTGCATCGGCGACTGCGAGAAACTGGAACATTCCATACAAACATGCATGACACTGGTCGGGAGAGAAACGTGCGCACTCCTGACATGGAAGAAGAAATCCTACGGCGATTTGAGGACAATCCAAGCGCAAGCACGCGAGGTGTTGCACGTATCCTCGGTGTGAACCACGACCTGGTCTGGAGAGTGTTGTACGAGCAGCAGTTACATCCGTTTCATCGTCAGAGAGTCCAGGCATTACAACCTCGGGATTACCCTCTTCGTGTGGAATTCGCACGCTGGTTTCTGCAGCGGACAGCGGTGCAGCCTAATTTTCCGGCTTATGTGCTGTTCTCAGATGAGGCCTGTTTCACACGTGAGGGTGTGTTTAACATGCACAATTCTCACGTGTGGGCGCACGCAAATCCACATGCTACACGGGTGCATGCTCATCAAGAACGGTTCGCCGTCAATGTTTGGGCGGGTATCGTCCATGGCAAGTTGATTGGGCCGTACCTGCTGCCTGCCCGACTCGACGGGCGGGTTTATCGGATATTTCTTGAAGAAACGTTGCCGGAACTGCTGGAAGATGTTCCCGTGGCTATTCGTAGACGAATGTGGTTTCAACACGACGGGGCCCCAGCACACTCCAGCAACGATGTGCGGGAATATCTGAACGCCACTTTTGGGGACCGATGGATAGGCCGGGTGGGCCCGTAGCCTGGCCACCGAGATCGCCCGATTTAACATGCCTCGATTTCTTCCTGTGGGGACACATGAAGAACCTCATGTACGAGACTCCCATTTACTCAGAAGACCTCGTAGCAAGAATCGCTGTCGCCGCTGGAACTGTTCCCGAAATGCCGGGAATCTTTCGACGTGTACGTCGGTCAATGCTTCGACGCTGTCGGGCATGCATTGATGCTACCGGTCGCAACTTTCAGCACCTTCTTTAAATAAACATGCCTTCTTTAAATAAACATGTTACGCGTACTACGTCCGATTTAAGAATGCCCGCGCAAGCGCGAGTCTAGCCCACTTCACCTTTTAGCCAATTGCAGCGGCGCCCTCTCGCGCCGAATGGTGACGTCAGCGGACATACACTTATAGACGAAAAGGGTTTGTCTTGGTGTTGCCTATCCCCCATTACAATTTGTACAGAAAGTTTTCAAACACCCTGTGTGTGTGTGTGTATATATATATATATATATATATATATATATATATATATATATATATATACAGGGTGGGCCGTAAGTTTCCATACATAGGAAAAATAAACATTTTTTTATGGACAACCATTTTTATTTATATAATATGCTCTACATAGTTGCCATTGTTTTGAAAACACATTTCAATACGTGTTCCCCACTGTTGATGAACACGCATTAGCACAGTTGACGTTATGCTTGTAATGGCGTTGGTGATACGTTCCTTTAGATGATTTATGTCTCGTATCTTTTCCTGATACACCATGGCCTTCAAGTGCCCCCAAAGATAGAAATCAAGGGGGGTGAGATCTGGGGATCTGGGAGGCCACTCCACAGGACCACGCCGACCAATCCAAGCATCCGGAAACTGCTGATCCAAATACCGACGCACGTGAAGACCATAATGAGGTGGAGCTCCATCTTGCTGGAAGTAAACTGGGAAGTTACCTTCCTCGTTTAGCAGGGATGAGAAAATCTCTTCTTGCAACATGTTAAGATACCTTTCGGCATTACGATTTCCACTGACAAAAATTGGTCCAATAATTCTGTCACCCCATATCCCGGCCCACACCATCACTTTACCGGCACCTTGCATCTTCGTCGGACTCAGCCAGTTAGGGTTAGCATTACTCCAATAACGTATGTTTTGCCGATTAACCTCTCCATTGACGTAAAAATTTGCTTCATCAGTAAACAAGATCTTACAAACGCATATTCTTAGGGTATCTGAAACATAAAAACAAACGTTTAAATTTTCCTATGTATGGAAACTTACGGCCCACCCTGTATATATAATATATATATATATTTATTTATTTATTTATTTATTTAAATATATATATATATAGGGTGAGTCACGACGAAATATCATAACTTCGGAAGCTTATAGCTGAGCTCATTCCCAGTCAAAACTTCATATGAACATAATTCCGACTCTTAACGGTTATGGAGCTATGGGTATCTGAATTTCAAGCATGCACATGCGTGACCTTGAAATGAATTGACAGTTACTTACCGAACCGAACTAACTACGCAGTAGAGTGTTGTGTTTCACAGCGCGCAGTTGATGTTTTGTGCGTTCAGTATGCCTTTTACGTTTTCAAATGCCGAATATGCCGATATGGTGTATGTTTACGGATTTTGCGATGGAAATACGACTGCTGCTATCGCTGAATACCAGCGACGTTTTCCAAATCGAAGAATTCCGGATCACATTTCTCGGAGATTGCGAGAGAGCGGTTTATTTCATAGCGTTACTGTTTTGTCTGAGCGTCTGGTACAACAAGATGTGAGTGAACATGAAAACATTATTCAGATGGTACAGCGGAGTCCTCATGTTAGTAAGCGAAGGATTTCCACACGACTTAGATTTCCTCAAACGAGAGTATGTAGAACGTTACACGAAGAACGCATGTATCCATACTACGTACAGCGCGTTCAGCACCACCAACCTGGGGATCGTGCCCAACGGCTGGAATTTTGTAATTGGCTCAATGCCGATCGACAATTGCATCGATACGTCTTGTTCTGTGATGAGGCTCAATTTACCCGCGACGGTGTCAACAACACTCGCAATTCACATGTGTGGTCAGAAATGAATCTTCATGCCATTGTGGAAAGTAATTTTCAACATCGGTTCAGTGTCAATGTGTCGTTTGGTATTCTCTACGGTCAGCTGATTGGGCCGTTTATCTTCGAAGGTGGTCTAACAGGTGACATTTATCTACAATTTCTGCAAGACGAACTGCCGCCACTGTTAGAAGGTGTATCTTTGGCAACACGATTGCGTATGTACTTCCAACAAGACGGAGCTCCTCCCTTCCTCCCCATTTTATCCGTGCAGTGAGAACGCATCTCGATGATCGCTTCCCTGGTCGATGGATCGGTCGTGGTGATGCACAAAATTGGCCACCCATCTCTCCGGACCTAACCCCTGTAGATTTTTATCTGTGGGGGCGCATGAAAGAGCTGGTGTACCAGAGAAAAATGGAAACACGAAATGCATTGCTCCGTCGCATTTTGGATGCTGCAGCCCTCATAAAGGACAATCGTAATGAACTAATGCGAGTTACACGCGCTATTCACAGACGAGCGGCGATGTTTATTGAGGCAGAGGGTAGTCATTTTGAACATTTATTGTAAATTCATGAATAAAAACTTTAGCAGCTTTTTGTTCGTTTATTCTTATTTTTAAACATTCAAACATCCATAGCTCCATAACCGTTAAGAATCGGACTTATGTTCATATGGAGTTTTTGACTGGGAATGACCCCACCTATAAGCTCCAGAAGTTATAACATTTCGTCGTGACTCACCCTGTATATATATATATATATATATATATATATATATATATGGTTTTTCATTAAAAAATAAAAAATATGAGCTATAAAAAAGTCCAAAACCACTTAGCCAATTTTTTATTATTTGACTTTTGTATTGAAGAAACAAAAATCTAAACGCGGTTTAGACAGTTCGAGAGATAACTTAATTGACTTCAAATTGGTACGGGTTTTTTGTTTATAAATATTTGCAAATAAAACGAGACACGAAATATTTTCTAAAGGTTATGTAAAAGGTTCGCTGCCGCTTCTGACTTATTATAGGGAAAGTTGTTCCTTTAATCTTCTAATTTAATTTTGACGCATTGTTAATTCTGGTTCCACGGTACACCGTCTAGTGTTGTTTTCCCAAAAGTGAAGATGAGTGGTCACTTGAGAACGGTGTGTCAGTGTCGGAAATCTTGTATGAAAGTGAAATCTGGCATCTCATCTTCACTGCAAGGAAGATAGGGGATATGTTCTTCACAGGAACATTTTTGACTTGAGGTTAGTTTAGCCAAGACAAGAAATGGCAACCGCTTTCTTGTCGACGTTGGAAAATCAAATTTTTTTGGCGAACTACTTCATTGATGCCGTTAGTCTGTGCAGCCTTTCTCTCTTGAACACCTTTTGGTTCAGATCACGTTCTAATATCCGCTGTACAAATTGTTGTGAAATGCTTGTAAACTTGGGGTATTCGTTGGGCGTTCATGCTGGCACCTGGTACAAATCATCTCACCGACACAAGGATGTTTTCTGCCGTGGATGCAAAGCGTGGTCGGCCACTACCAGAGCATCTTGCAGTGCTACATAAAACGTTCAGCTTTACCAATGAGTCCTTGAAGGTGCTTTTTGCAGCCTCGGTGAAGATATTCATGACAATTTAATTTACAAAACAATATTTTCTTCATACAAGGCTTTATTTAGCATTTTGTCTGAGTCATTCACAACCATACTGTGACCATTTCTTTCTAAAACAACAAACAAGAAAATAAACGACTCACCTCAGGAAACATCGAAGGGTTTTATAGAATTCTAGGAAATTCTAGACCTCTCTTTCAAAGCGTGTCCTGCGTGCGCGATTTCAAACATTTTTCTACTCAAGGACTATATTAAGAACCTTCTAGAACGCTTATATTCATATATATAACGGTTTCCATGCCTGCAAAGCATTATTTGACATGCAACATTGCCTTCAACTTCTCTTGCTTAATAAACTTTGCAAATATCATTCATTTAGAAAGCTCTTCTTGGGAACGGAAAATGAAACATTTTACAGCTTAAATAAAGCTTCTTACAAAAAGCTTTTGAAATCGTTATACTGTATGTCCACGTTATTATAAAGCACTCTCTTTCATCTCAGAAAGAGGTTCCTGGAACATTTGAACGCGAGACGCCATCTACTGAAGGAAATGCGAATCAAATCCCTCTTTAGTTAATTTTCACTTAGTGTGTTAATACTACATGCAATCTGATTCTTATCGGTTAACCTAGACTACATCTAAATATTAACTAACTAAGTTTTACATACATTATCAAAAATCTCATTTGCCAAGTATCTGAAGTGAGAAGGCAGAAAACAACCTGGATGTAAAGTACAGAAGTTAGTTAAAAGGAGGAAAGGCAGAAAGTAAATCGTACACATCCATTCACGCAGGCATCTTGATGGAGTAACGCCCTCCCCACTTCCACATGGCAAAATTCCACACTTGTGGCGCTTTATACGCCATGCGTGGTGGCGTTTGCAGGGCTTGTTAGAAATATAGACAGAGTCCTGAACTTACATACTTCTAACAAACTTCTAACATACTTCTTCATTCCAGCCGGCTTGCAGCCACTTCTCATGCATCACCCAGATCAACTCCACGCTTATTTGCGCACTCATTCACCATGTCCATCCACCATGTTATCCCTTCCTCTCAAACTTTCTTACTTTCAGTCCTGTACTTCAGTACTTCCTTCCAGAACAAATTTCTATTCTCTACATAATTTCCGTTCATCTCCTTCCAAACTTATTATTTGCTTTGTTTCTTCTGCTGCACACTAGTCTCTTCACGCTTCTCTTGCTCTCTTCATGCATCCAGTTTCTTCTTCGACTTTTTTCTCACTGCACACACAACATCCATTTTTAAAAAAGGCGACCGCACAGTAGCTAGCAATTATAGGCCCATTAGCTTAACGTCAATTGTCAGTAAACTTTTGGAATCCGTAGTTAGGGATCGTATCATCGATCACTTAGAAAGTCGAGATTTGATTAATAGTAGTCAGCATGGGTTTCGATGCCATAGATCTTGTTTAACTAATTTGTTAGAATTTTATAACGAAATAGTGCGCGAATACGAGAGGCATAGAGCGGCTGACGTTATTTATTTAGATTTTAAAAAGGCGTTCGATACAGTTCCGCATAGAAGATTAATTGCGAAGGTTAAAGCGCACGGTACACGCGGTCAGGTAGCTAACTGGTTAGAGGAATGGTCTCGTGCTAGAAGATAGAGGGTCGTTGTTAATGGTAGTGAATCGGGGTGGTTGGATGTAGGTAGCGGTGTCCCACAGGATTCAGTGTTAGGCCCATTGCTATTCGTAATTTACATTAACGACACAGATGTAGGATTGACTAGTAACGTGTCAAAATTCGCGGACGATACTAAAATAGGCGGTAAGGTTGTTAACGAGGACGATAGAAATAGGCTCCAAGACGATGTAAATAGGATTATGGAGTGGACGGATAAGTGGCAGATGCAATTTAACGTAGACAAATGTAAAGTTTTGCATATAGATTTTCGTAACAATAACTACACGTACACGATGGATGATAGAGAGTTAGCGAGCGTTGACGAGGAAGTAGATTTAGGCGTACGCGTATTTAAGGATTTAAAAGTTAGGAACCAGTGCCTGGAGTCTTGCGCAAAAGCTAATAGTATGTTAGGCTTCATAGCGCGTAATTTCGAATTTAAATCGAAGGGTATTATATTGCCACTTTACAAGTCCCTAGTCAGGCCTCATTTAGAATATGCCGTTCACTTTTGGTACCGGTATTTGTGTGAGGATATTGATAGGTTAGAAAGGGTTCAGCGTCGTGCCACGAAACTAATTCCGTCATTTCGCAACAAGCCTTATGAAGATAGGATTAAAGAGTTAGACTTGCATTCACTCGAAACTAGGAGATTAAGGGGGAAACTTATTGAAGTTTTCAAAATCGTTAATAACATCGATAACGTAAATTTTGACAGACTGTTCACTTTCGATAATAGCAATACTCGTAATAACAAATTTAAGTTGCGTGGCAGACGTTTCATTACTAATATCGCTAAAAACGGCTTTACGTTTAAAGTAAATGATAAATGGAATAATCTTCCCGCGCCCGTCGTGAACTCTACCAACGTTAATGTGTTTAAAAATCGTCTAGATAGGCATTTTAAAAATATTAACGTTGTTTAAAATAAAAAAACAATTAGCAACAGGAGCTCTGGGGGTGGTAATTGGGGATAAGTCTGTTGACGTCTAATGCCAGCTTGTGACATGCCAGCGTGTGATATGCCAGCAAAAAAAAAAAAATTAGACTAACACGAACTTAGTTGTAGCTTGTTGATTAAATTAACCCACTTTTTGTTATTCTTTATACTTTTTTTTCTTCTTCTCTCTTTATTTGCATGTCTAACTCTCTTTATTGCATGTCTGTAGTTTGCATGGTATGATAGTGTTTGAGTTAAGAATGTGTTGCATAGTTTGTAATGCGTTCTTATTTTACTTCTTTTCATCTTTCACGCCTTTCCAGCCTAGTGGGCTGCATCCTCTACCTCCCTATGGAGTAGAGGATCGGTCTGTAACAGCTGGAAGAATGTGTTGCTTTGAGTTAAGAATGTATTGCATGGTTTGTAAGCGTTCTTATTTTACTTCTTTTCATCTTTCACCCCTTTCCGGCAGAGTGGGCTCTACCTCCCTATGGAGTAGAGGACCGTTCTGCAATCTTTCCTATTCTCTCCGACTATTTTTCTGACTTGTCGGCAGTGGCCGGCGGATGATGATGGTGAGTCTTTTTTTCTTTTCTGGATGAATGTTAACCCACGAGTGATAGGTGTTGCTACTTACTTAACCCCTAATTCTCCTCTCTTAATCCCCTACTCTTTCCTTTCTCTCGGGTTAACCTTAGAGTGGATCTTAGGGTCTTTGTTAGCCTTAGCTTCTGTAGATCTGTAGATCCATTTCCTCCTTTCATCTTCACCCGCTGATGCAACCTCGGCATCCCACCACGCTGCTGCCCTCTTCTGTTTTTGCACTCCTTGCATTCTTAATCAGACATTTCTGATAAACATACCACATCTCACTCTATTCATTTGTTTTTTAATTTGTACATTCAATTCATCACTTTCTTTCTTATTACATGTACTCATCCTCTACCTCTTTCACCATTAGCTTTTCCATTCTAATTCTTTTGTGATCCATATTTTTTCCATTCACTCTTTTCTATGTAATATGCGTACCTCTTTCATCATGTTTCTTTCCATGAGCACATAATCTACCAGTCTTCTCTCACGATGTACAGTATACTGTATTATTTGTTCTATACCAGGTATACTTATGTATCCCCTTACGTTCAAAAAAGGAATTTATTACACGTAACTTTCTCTCGCTGCATAACTCTTTCAGCCTACATGCATTATCATTCACCATGCTTCCCCAACACCTCATCCTCCAAACCCATACCAACTTTCTCATTCATGTCTCCTATCACAAACTTTTTGTAATATTCAGGCACCCTCCTGATCATACTATCAACACTAACATTAACTATATTCCAAATAAAGTGAGATACAATTCATTCTGACACGAAATTCGAACACCCTTCTCTGAACATCCAACTTCTACGAACAGCGACATTATGTTGTCGGTCATGGGGCATGTAGGTAAATAATAATATAATTAGAGAAGAGGGCCAGAAACTGGCACAGCGCTCAGGCTAATTTATGCGACCTATTGTGCTAACTCCCGGAATACTATTACCAGTTGGGAAGTCGGAAAATTAAGTAGGTCCACCTGACCTCGTTTCTCTCGGGAAATCTGCAGTTTTCTGCCCAATTTTAGCCATGTATTAGGAATTCATCAGGCAAGACAAGTTATGAATTTACAGTTTTTTTCAGGCTAAACCAGAAAAAATATTTAATGCACATACTGATATTTTGAAAAATATACATAAAATTAATAATTAAGTTAAAATAATAATATATTATATTAAAAACCTTGAATTATATATAGACTGAACTTTATTAAATTTAGCTTTTCTAGCATTACTTAAAACTGTTCAAGAAATGCAGAATAATGCCTTCTTAAAACCTACAACCCTGAACACTCGGTTTCCATCAGGATGAGGATAAAAACATTCTGTAAAGAGTTATCTGGTATTTTCTTGTATTTCATCACGAGGCAAGATATCCACTTCATTATAATTGCCATTTTTTTTAATTTTAAAGTATATTGAATGCAAAATTGTGATGCAAAAAAGTACAGAATCCAAACATTTTTTGGATTTATAGTGGATTTATAGTTAATATTGATTAAATTATAATATAAAAATGATACATAGAGAAATGACGATATTCCAAAGAATAACCAAGTGTTATAACTGCATCGCTTTATTTCTGTTAATATTGTTACAGCTATATAAAAATACATTTTCCAATTAATGAGGAGGAACTAATTAAAAACGAGTCAATTAAGTTTTTAATTGGATTTCAATCAAGGATTCAATTAGTTTCTAATTTTTTCCATATTTTAGTTATTAAATAATCAAAGATATATATATATATATATATATATATATATATATATAGAACCTTGGTTAACCTTGGTTTGCTTCCGCCAGAATTGTTCATTCTGACGAAGGTCAAACTTGATATTCCACCTTCGACCTAAAGTTTAACAGTGGAATCCGAACCACGCCCCACCAGCAGCTTAGCGTCTTAATCACTAGGCTACCCAGGGTACCCATTTATCTACCAACCAATTTTTTATTGTGTAGAAGGGTGAACAGCTGGGTTTTGGTGCGTCCCGCCTGTCGTCACCGGGTCTCGATCCCGGGGCCGATGGATTCGTAGTCAGCGACGTTAACCACTACACCACTGATATATATATATATATATATTATAATATATATATATATGAAAATAACGACGAAGGAAAAAGGAAACACAGAATGGTGCTCAAGCGCTTTCGTCTAATGACATCCTCAGGAACGCTGAAATAAATAACAAGTTCGAGACTATATTATAGGTCACAAAAAATAAAAATAAATAAAAAAAATAAAAATATCCTCACCCTCTCGGTGGGCCTGGTGGCAGGTCATACTTATGTAATTCTCGAGGGAGAAAGTCAAGCATATCGTCAATCGGCACTTTTGTAAACAATGAAAAAACGTCGAAATTGATCAATCTACCGTTGGTTTCAGTGCGTATGTTATTCAGTTTTTCAGTAAGGTCCATGGAATTTTTTACATGTGAATCAGAGATAGTTCCGAGAATGGGGAACAAGACTTTGACAAGCCATTTGGAGAGTTTATAGGTAATAGAACCCACAGAGCTAATAATAGTGCGCATAGGGTTGCCAGGTTTGTGGGTTTTAATAAGACCGTAAAGGTAGGGAAGAGAAGGCGAAGTGGACGTGAAAAGCGGAATTAAGGCTTATGATTTTCGAGAATATGTTACAAGTAGTGATGTTAAAAAACGTTTTTTTTTTATGTCCATGTTGTTGTTTTTTGTTTTTTTTGTCGTTTTTTTTGTTTTTTATTGTTTTTTTTTAATAATTAATATAGATATTGCCAATTTAATTATAAGGTATACTTTTGTAATGATATATATTATAAAAATAAATAAATAAATAATAAAATAGGCCATATGGTACCAGTATAGAATGTCCTTTTCAGCCTATTTACAGAAAAAAACTGGCCTCTTTCTTGCACTGAAAGTCTTGTATCTTGAGATCCGTTAAACTTGCGAGAACACTGGCTGGGAGCTGACTGCCCATTGTCCAACCTTTCCAGGACTCTCCCATCCATGCCTCGGATTTTGAATCTCCCACTTAACTATCCTTTAGACCCGCGATGACATTTTCCACCCCGAGACCATCCATATATATACACACATACACCCATATACATATATACCAATATATACATAAATACTTATATACACATATTTATATCTATTATATACCCCATACACACGCATACATCCAGAATTCCAGATACATACGCATGCATACTCACATATATACCTACACAAACTCATACACCTCTATTTCACCCTTTCATTACCTCCGAGATCATTTAGCACATACAGTAATATCCATACAGCCAAAAGAAACTGATTAAGCACAGACAGAGCAGCAAAACTAGTATTTATATCCCAAAATGCAAAATTCCAAGAAAGTGAAGTAAAACATGGTGCTACATTGGCTTCGTTAACATCCAAATCTGCAATAAGTACCAGTACCTATGATATTGAAACTTTATGCTCTAATCAATCTAGTGATAATGATTCTTCAATGGAAATAGAATCAGATAATGAAAGTTAAACAGCATTAGGTTAACACAAAGGTTAAAGAAAGAGATGAATATTTTTATTTTTTAATTTTCTATTTGGAATATATATATTAATATAATTATATATATATATATTATATATATATATATATATATATATATATATATTATATATATATATATATATATATATACACTGGTATGCTTGCCAATCACAATTATATATATTGTTTTATACCAGTATTATGTATTTTTTATTATGTATATTATACCAGTACCTGTGATATTGAAACTAGCATATATGCTCTACCCAATCTAGTGATGATTCTTCCATGGAAATGAAGGTTAAACAACATTAGGTTAACAAAAAGGTTCAAAAAAAGGTGAATATTTTTTTTCTATCTGGAATATATACTGGTACTCTTGCCAATCACAATTATGTATATTGTTTGAAACGAGGAAGAATGTTTTAAGTTCTAGTTAAAAAATATATACATATAAAAATGAGGGTTTGTTTTTCCTTTCTATTATATACTTTTTGCGTGATTCAGTTTTCTAAAAGATAACTATATATACTAGGTATAACCGTATAAGCATGGTAGTATAGTAAATTATAGGTAATACTAATATACTTATTAGATTAAAGGAAGCAAAATATGGAATAAGTTTAAAACAATAAAAAACAAAAACAAAAAAAAAAACAGACTATCTTCGTTTTAAACAAAAAAAACGAAAAAAAAAACAAAAAAAAGACAATAAAAAACGACTCACATCACTAGTTACAAGCCACTATTGAATGATTTGATGATATTTTGAGTATCTGGCCCATGAAGCGTGACCTGGGTGACTTCCTCCTTCAGTTAAATAATCAAGTCCCTTCCATTAAGTTTACTTTAAAAGTGGAACAAAACAACTCAATCCCGTTTTTGGACCTGCGTGGACATAGGGAAAGCCCAGGTTTTAAGTTTAGTATTTTTCGGGAAAAAACAAACAATTTGTCCTACGTGCACTGTTACTCCGGACATGACAACCCCGATCAAGAAAGCTATACAGTATTTTTCTCAATGTTTCATATGAACATAGGTCCGATTCTTAACGGTTATCGAACTATGGATGTTTGAATGTTTAAAAATAAGAATAAGCGACCAAATAGCTGCTAAAGTGGTGTAGTGGTTAGCGTCGCTGACTATGAATCCATCGGCCCCGGGATCGAAACCCGGTGACGGCAGCCGGCGCGCAGCAAAACCCAGCTGTTCATCCTTCCACACAATAAAGAAAGTGGTTGGTAGATAAATGGTACCCTGGGTGCCTAGTGGTTAAGACGCTGGGCTGCTGGTGGGGCGTGGTTCGGATTCCACGTTAAATTGTAGGTCTAACGTGGAGTGAAAAGCTTGACCTTCGTCAGAATGAACAATTCGGGCGGAAGCTAGCCAAAGGCTTTATATATATATATATATATATATATATATATATATATATATATATATACTCGTATTATTATATATATATATATTAGGTATCAAAGTTTTTATTTATGAATTACAAATTCACAATAAATGTTCAAAATGACTACCCTCGGCCTCAATACACATCGCCGCTCGTCTGTGAATAGCGCGTGTAGCTCGCATTAGTTCATTACGATTGTCCTTTATGAGTGCTGCAGCATCAAAACTGCGACGAAGCACTGCATCTCGTGTTTCCATTTTTCTCTGGTACACCAGCTCTGTCCTGCGCCCCCACAGATAAAAATCTACAGGGGTTAGGTCCGGAGACTTGGGTGGCCAATTTTGTGCACCACCACGACCGATCCATCGACCAGGGAAGCGATCATCGAGATGCGGTCTCACTGCACGGATAAAATGGGGAGGAGCTCCGTCTTGTTGGAAGTACATATGCAATCGTGTTGCCAAAGATACACCTTCTAACAGTGGCGGCAGTTCGTCTTGCAGAAATCGTAGATAAATGTCACCTGTAAGACCACCTTCGAAGATAATCGGACCAATCAGCTGATCGTAGAGAATACCAAACCAATTGTCGATCGGCATTGAGCCAATTGTAAAATTCCAACCGTTGGGCACGATCCCCAGGTTGGAGGTGCTGAACGCGCTGTACGTGGTATGGATACATCCGTTCTTCATGTAACGTTCTACATACTCTCGTTTGAGGAACTCTAAGACGTGTGGAAATCCTTCACGTACTAACATGAGGACTCCGCTGTACCCTCTGAATAATGTTTTCTTGTTCACCCACATCTTGTTGTACCAGACGCTTAGATAAAACAGTAACCCTAGAAAATGAACCGCTCTCTCGCAATCTCCGGAAAACGTTGCTAAACACTCGTCGATCCGGAATTCTTCGATTTGGAAAACGTTGCTGGTATTCAGCGACAGCAAGAGTAGTATTTCTATTGCAAAATCTGTAAACATACACCATATCGGCATATTCGGCATTTAAAAACGTAAAAGGCATACTGAACGCACAAAATATCAACTGCACGCTGTAAAACACAACACTCTACTGCGTAGTTAGTTCGGTTCGGTAAGTAACTGTCAATTCAGTTCAAGGTCACGCATGCGCATGCTTGAAATTCAAACATCCATAGCTCCATAACCGTTAAGGATCAGACCTATGTTCATATGAAGTTTTGACTGGGAATGACTCCCGAAGTTGTGACATTTCATCGTGACTCACCCTGTATATAGGGTGTCCATAAATGATTACCCTGATTAAAGCATGCTATAACTTTAAATAAACACTCGTATTCAAACACAGTTTTAATCATAAGTAGAAAAACATACAAAGTTTTGATACAGAGTTAATGAACTTAATAAGCTTCCACATGTGCACCCCTAGTGGCACGTAAAATGTCTAAACGGTATTCACACTCACGCCACACATTTTCCAACATTTGTGGGTTAACTGTTGCAATTGCATCCGTAATGCGTTCTCGCAATGTCCTGATATCTGGAACAACTGTTGCATAAACCAAATCTTTAACATGACCCCAGAGAAAGAAATCCAGCGGGGTAATGTCTGGTGATCTTGGAGGCCATGGGATTGGCCCGACCCTGCCAATCCATTGATTTGGAAATGTTGCGTCGAGAGTTTCACGAACAACATGCGCCCAATGAGGGGGTGCCCCATCTTGTTGGAAGATGACAGTTGGCTGCCTGTCCTGCAGCTGGGGGATGGCGTAATTGGTGAGCATATCCAGGTACACAGTTGCGGAAACAGTTTCCAAGAATTTTTTCATCCACGACTTAATTAACTTCACATCAGGTGGATTCTTTCCATACTTTGTTCTGAACCTTCGCTGAACACTGACAGGAGATTTTGTTTCTGCAAGCCACACAACACATTGTGCCTTCTCTGTCACAGACACCATCTTAACTGAACAGCTACTACAGCGCTCCTAGCGGCGAATGCGGTAGACGAAACACAGCAGCACAGAAACTCTATGTGTGTACGAGATCACCTGTTAAAAGAAAACGGATGTAAGATTCGTCATTAAAACATGAGACCATACTGTTTTCAGGGCAAACATTTATGGACACCCTGTATATAATATATATATATATATATATATATATATATATATATGTGAGTAAAGAGAGAGTTGGTACTTTGTATTTAACATGTATTTGAAACAAATACAGCCAATACAGTAATCAAATACAAATTTATCCTTAGAATGCCTCAAATACAAATACAAATACAGGTTTTACTGTATTTGTAAATACAAATACAAATACGTATTTGACCCCATCCCTGATATATATATATATATATATATATATATACAGGGTGTCCCATAAGTTCGGTTTCATAGGAAAATTTATTTTAAATTAAATTTGCAAAAGCAATACGTTTGAACCTCCGCCTTTTCTTGAGGAGTGTAACTAACTTCCATATTAGCCACTGCTTGTTATTCTACCTGCAACGAAAAAAACGGTCCCAAAACAAGACATCAGTTTAAACATTTGTTTTAGTTCCAATGTATTAATTTTGCTAATTTAATTTAAAATAAGTTTTCCTAGGAGACCCTGTGTATTTATATATATATATATATATATATATATATATTAGTGGTGGACCGGATGTCAGTTTTTCAACATCTGCGGATGCGGATCTTTAATTTCAATATCCGCGGATGTGGATGCGGATAATGTGCATGACTGGGCCTTATAAGCTACTTTATAAGCTAATTTAATTGTAAATTGCATAATTTATTAGCGGTAATATCTGCATAACATCCGCAGTTAGACGTGCGGATGTGGATGCGGATATTAAAAATTATGCGGATGCGGATATCCGGTCCACCACTAATATATATATATATATATATATATATATATATATATATATATATATATATATGTCTAGACTTTTGATTAAAAACTTAGTTCATGAGATCAGTCTGCTCTTACAACTTATATTTAGTACATGGCAGTATTTAAAAACTCTCTCTCTCTCTCTCTCTCTCTCTCTTCTCTCTCTCTCAATCTCTCTCTCTCTCTCTCTCACAATTTCAATGAAGTAAAAAGGTTCTTTGAATCTGTATGCAAATTTTAATACTTTAAACCGTAACATTAAGAAGAAAATTCCCAAATTTTTTCTTAAATATTTCGCTTGTGAAAAAAAAAAGAGAGAAGTTGGTGAATGAAAGTTTAAAGCTTATATACCTCACTTTAACGTTTTGCCATATATATATATATATATATATATATATATATATATATATATATATATATATTGAGTTATTGACGATTGGTTAGGTTGAGTCGTAATATTTTCGTTAGTTTTAACGTTTTATTTGATGGATTCATTTAAAAAAAAAAAATGTCTCCTAAAGATCTTAGTGTAGTTTACGTTCCCCAACTTTGACCTGGTGTAGTTTGTGTCCCCTTTTGCCTCAGGGGGACGTAAACTATACTCGCTCCTTTGTTTTAAACGAACGCGTGTATAGATAATGATCATACACACACACACACACACACACATATATATATATATATATATATATATATATATATATATATATATATATATATATATAAATAATTTTGTCTTTACAGTTCCCAAAAGTTAGTATACGAACAGGGTTTTTTTTTCACAGTTTTGGTCATAAAGGCGATAAGAAACTGTAAAAGTGCTGAAAAAGTTAACTTACTTTAAAGAGAAAGTTATCTGCCCCGACAGTGTTAAACTTTCTAATGTAATATAAAAGGATTACTTGTTCTTGCTGAAATCTATTTATACTGTATGTATGGTAATTTTGTTAATAACTTGCACCCACACCCACTCGTATAACAGACAGATGGATTAGATAGTAACACACACACACACACACAGCAGTAAACAATTAAGAACATATGAAAAATGATTCAATCAAAAAACTTTTTCCGCACGAGAGAGAGAGAGAGAGAGAGAGAGAGAGAGAGAGAGAGAGAGAGCGACAGACAGACAGACAGACAGACAGACAGACACGAAAAAAGCAAAACAAAATGGTTAAAAAGAACTCATAAATATAGGGACACACCAAATCTCCATTTAAAGAAAAGCGCTTTTGAAACACTTTTCTAACGCTTTTTAAACACTTTTTTACCGCTTTTACACCCCTTTTTAAAAAATTTATTCCCTCCTGCCTTCGCATTGATATCCAATTAAGGGAACTTTTCTCGTTCCAACAAAGCAACTTTGGCGTTTTCCTTCGTCCCAAGTTGTGAACTTTTAAACGATGCATTGGAATATTCCTAATTATAATTTGATTCCAGTAATGAACGATGCATTTTTTTCTCTTTTCTCATCTATTGTAGGTGGAAAGCGGCGAATAAATTAATTTGGTGTCGAAGCCTTCCGGTATTGTGGGAAGTGGTCGATTCATCATTCAAGAGTTGATAAGTTGATTAAATTAAGTTTTAAAGTGATGGAGGTAGCATAGAAATAAGGGTGTGGAATTGATATATATAAAATGCGCCTCGGTGTTGGAGTGGTTAGCATCGCTGATTACGAATCCATCGGCCCCGGGATCGAGATCCGGTGACGGCAGCCAGCGCGCATCAAAACCCAACTGTTCATCCTTCCACACAATAAAGAAAGTGGTTGGTAGATAAATAGGTACCCTGGGTGGCCTAGAAGCTAGGCTGCTGGTGGGGCGTGGTTTGGATTCCACGTTAAACTGTAGGTCTGAGGTAAAGTGAAAAACTTGACCTTTGTCAGAATGAACAATTCGGGAGGATGCAAACCAAAGGTTAACTAAAGGTGTGTGTGTATATATATATATATATATCGTAAAGAACGACGCTTGTATAGGAGATATTCCGCGCAAGACGAGAAAGAGAAAACAACAAATGAAAAAATGAAGTACCACCTGGGAATCGAACCCGGGATCTTCCGATTGCCGTCAGACGCGATAACCACTACACCATGGACTTCACTCTTCCAAATGCCGTAATTCCTCTACATACTCGCAGAAACCAATGCCCCAAGGGGGCACCTCCCGCATGCCGTAACATTATATACATTCAACTGCAAAGAACACGCAGTATAAATAACGTAAAGAACGACGCTTGTATAGGAGATATTCCGCGCAAGACGAGAAAGAGAAACAACAAATGAAAAAATGAAGTACCACCTGGGAATCGAACCCGGGATCTTCCGATTGCCGGTCAGACGCGATAACCACTACACCATGGACTTCACTCTTCCAAATGCCGTAATTCCTCTACATACTCGCAGAAACCAATGCCCCAAGGGGGCACCTCCCGCATGCCGTAACATTATATACATTCAACTGCAAAGAACACGCAGTATAAATAACGTAAAGAACGACGCTTGTATAGGAGATATTCCGCGCAAGACGAGAAAGAGAAAACAACAAATGAAAAAATGAAGTACCACCTGGGAATCGAACCCGGGATCTTCCGATTGCCGGTCAGACGCGATAACCACTACACCATGGACTTCACTCTTCCAAATGCCGTAATTCCTCTACATACTCGCAGAAACCAATGCCCCAAGGGGGCAGTTGAATGTATATAATGTTACGGCATGCGGGAGGTGCCCCCTTGGGGCATTGGTTTCTGCGAGTATGTAGAGGAATTACGGCATTTGGAAGAGTGAAGTCCATGGTGTAGTGGTTATCGCGTCTGACCGGCAATCGGAAGATCCCGGGTTCGATTCCCAGGTGGTACTTCATTTTTTCATTTGTTGTTTTCTCTTTCTCGTCTTGCGCGGAATATCTCCTATACAAGCGTCGTTCTTTACGTTATTTATACTGCGTGTTCTTTGCAGTTGAATGTATATAATGTTACGGCATGCGGAGGTGCCCCCTTGGGGCATTGGTTTCTGCGAGTATGTAGAGGAATTACGACATTTGGAAGAGTGAAGTCCATGGTGTAGTGGTTATCGCGTCTGACCGGCAATCGGAAGATCCCGGGTTCGATTCCAGGTGGTACTTCATTTTTTCATTTGTTGTTTTCTCTTTCTCGTCTTGCGCGGAATATCTCCTATACAAGCGTCGTTCTTTACGTTATTTATACTGCGTGTTCTTTGCAGTTGAATGTATATAATGTTACGGCATGCGGGAGGTGCCCCCTTGGGGCATTGGTTTCTGCGAGTATGTAGAGGAATTACGGCATTTGGAAGAGTGAAGTCCATGGTAGTGGTTATCGCGTCTGACCGGCAATCGGAAGATCCCGGGTTCGATTCCCAGGTGGTACTTCATTTTTTCATTTGTTGTTTTCTCTTTCTCGTCTTGCGCGGAATATCTCCTATACAAGCGTCGTTCTTTACGTTTTTATACTGCGTGTTCTTTGCAGTTGAATGTATATAATGTTACGGCATGCGGGAGGTGCCCCCTTGGGGCATTGGTTTCTGCGAGTATGTAGAGGAATTACGGCATTTGGAAGAGTGAAGTCCATGGTGTAGTGGTTATCGCGTCTGACCGGCAATCGGAAGATCCCGGTTCGATTCCCAGGTGGTACTTCATTTTTTCATTTGTTGTTTTCTCTTTCTCGTCTTGCGCGGAATATCTCCTATACAAGCGTCGTTCTTTACGTTATTTATACTGCGTGTTCTTTGCAGTTGAATGTATATATATATATATATCAACATTAAAAAAGAAAAGTTACCATATTCCAGTGCTACATGAGTTACACGAAGAGGATTATTCAAGACGAGCCGCCATGTACAGAGAATTGATTGAAAAAATTCTTACCAAAAGCTTATTAAACCACATTTTCTTCAGCGATGAGACGACACTCCACAAATGCGGAAAGGTCAATCGACATAATTGTCGTATCTGGGATAGTGAAAAACCAACCAAGTTCTACGAATGGGAAAGAGATTCTCCTATTTATAATATTTATAAAGCTGAATAAAGCTTGAGAATGCTCCAGTGATTGGAGCAAAACGTCACTATTCCTGCGGCTATTTATTTATGAAGTAAAACCAATCATTAATTCCAATGAGGTTTTTTTTAAAGTGAGTTGCTTTTCAATTTTATGGTGTCATCTCATTCTATGCCATTCTCATTCTATGCAATTTCCATTTTGCGTCATTCTCATTTTATACAATTCCTATTCTATGTCATTCTCATTCTAGGCAATTTACATTCTATGTTATTCTCATTCTAGGCAATTTATATTCTGTCATTTTCATTCTATGCAATTTCCATTCTGTCATTCTCATTCTAAGCAATTACCATTCTATGTTATTCTCATTCTAGGCAATTCCCATTCTATGTCTTTCTCATTCTAGGCAATTCCCATTCTGTCATTCTCATTCTAGGCAATTCCAATTCTATGTTATTCTCATTCTATGTAATTCCCATTCTGTCATTCTCATTCTATGCAATTTCCATTCTGTCATTCTCATTCTAGGCAATTCCCATTCTATGTCATTCCTACTTCATATCATTTTCATTCTCATTCACGCCATTTCCCACTTTGGCCCGGGTTAGGTTACGACTGATTAGGTTAGGTTAGGTTAGGATTAGTTAGGCTAATGTTAGGTTAGGTTGTGATTGGTTAAAATAAATTGGCTTAGGAAATATTAGTCCTTCCCATTTGGCGCCGTTTCAGCAACGAAACAATTGTGTCCAAAATTAAGACACTTTTGTCAAATATGGATTTTCCACTTTTCGTCATTTCCATTCGAGGACCAAAAATAGACAGAGAATGGAAAGTAATAGATTCTATTTCATTTCATCTTATAACCAATATTTTTATTTTTTTTTTTTTAAGCAGTTTGACTTATTATTAATTTTAAACTTAGTCACATTTATTGGTTACTTCTACGTAATTTATTTTGTTCTATTTAAGTTCTGTCAAAATGTTTCTCTAATCGTGGAAGTTTTGTAACTGCATTATATATCTCAGTTTTAGAACCCTGATGATGAAGCCGGCAAGTTTCGAAACGTTGGTGGAATATAATGTTCATATTTACTGTGGTGCTCCTATTCATCATTCTTATTCGATTTCCGGCCCAAAGGTCAATTGCAGGAGGAATAAATGTCTAATTCTACGGTAACTTCATCATAGCAAAAAGATAGATGATGTTCATCGGATATTAGTCCAGCAACTGGACAAAGACTCGGAGACTCTGTTTATTATGTAACGTTTATGGTTAAAATTTAACGATAATGGTAATGATGAAAATGATAAATTTTATCGGCAAGATATAAATCCCAATATGTAGATATATATAATGTATACTGACTTTTGAATCACCCTGTAGATTACTTAGGAAATTAGAATGAAAGTATAATTTTAAACACATTATTTTATATCCTATTTAGAACTCAAGAGCATCAAAATTTCGTGAAAAACACTTCAAAATTTCTAAAATATGATTCATTAAATTAATTAAATTAATTTCCCCTCTTTGTTTTCGTTTTCTTTCATACTTAAATCTATCTTAACCTTCTAACGCCGACTGGGTCGAATACGTACCATTTTAAATACACGCATTTAGACTCAACCCTACAAAAACGTTCGGCGTTAACGGGTTAAATCGAGATCGTTGCAATTGTATTTAAACTCCGCTTAAAGCTATAAGATCATCATCTCTTTTAAATAATGTAAATAATTATGGGTACCCAACCACCAATCGATCACCAAGCATATTTGAGTCGATCGAGAAGTCTTCTAAAAATGGACAATGACTCAAACATTGCAAAATATCTCTAGAAAATAACCGTCAAAAATGAAAATAAAATGACATAATAAATTCCCGCATTGAATGATAATTCATAACCATAATTCATAATTCATAACCCAAAATTCATATGTTGGATTTGCAGTTTGACTCGTGTCTGCTTAATTTATTTTATCAAGATTTTTAAAAATTGAATGTACTTAGGATACGTCCTCTGGAGAATCTGCAACTTTGTCCTTTCTTACAAAGTTACAGTTTAAGTATATTAAAAGTAATGACGCAGGACAAGATTGCGATTGTAATGAGAAGAGGTGGGGAAAGGTGGGAAGATGTTGGGGATGGAAAGGGTGGAGGGCAGTCGAGCCCGACCACGACTATAGGTAGTTCACTCTTCCTGGCCAAAGTTTAAGAATAACTCAGTTTCCCGAAAATACTGAACACCGCTAATCTAAGCAATAATATATATATATATATATATTATATATATATATTATATATATATATATATATATATATATATGCCACTGGTCATAAGTCAGAGGACAAAACAAGACAATAAAATCAATAGTGTGTGTATATTCGCTCTTCGCCTTAATAATGTCAAAACATTTGTTTGGCACCGAAAACACACGTTTTTTTAAATAACCTTTTCAGGAATTTCATTACAAATCCTTTGTAGTGAATGATGATTTTTGGTTTCTTGTTTTTTTTTCTTTTGCTATATTTGTTTGGAGATATTTTTATTTGTTTTCGGGGGATTAACGCTAAATACAAATCAAAAAATTGTAAATTGAATATTGTGTGTGTATAGTCACTCACAAACATCAGGTTAAAAGCTTTATTCAGTAGTTAATAACTAAAAAGAATGGAAGAGAGAGAGAGAGAGAGAGAGAGAGAGAGACTTTAATATATATATATATATATATATATATATATATATATATTTAAACCTATATATATCATTTGTCGATAGAACATTTTATCGATAACATTTTATCGATAACATTTTATCGATAACATTTTATCGATTAATCTCACTTAACCTGACTTAACCTAAATGAAGTTGAGCTCACCTAACCTAATCTAATTCACATGACACTTGTCCATATAATGTCCCATCGACAAAAGGTTGTTTTTAAAAAGTTGCTCTAAGATATTTTGTTAAAAACCAAGATTTTAACCGAAAAGAAATTTTTTAACCTTTATAAAACTTAAAAAATTTTCCTAGTAGTAAACTAAATTTATCCTACTGACCTCAAGTTTTGCCCCTAAATTTAACAGGAACAACAAAATAACTGTCAACTATCAAGGCAGTTAACGAGATACCGAAATAGTTCGTGACCACCAGATTCTGAAATTTGAAATCAAATCAAAATGTGTTCATTTATGTTTTACGAAGTTTTGGCTCAGACTCGAAATTTCATTAAAGAGACGCTTCGCTTTTCAAACAGGGTTAAAACACCACTTCCACCATTTTTTTTGCTCTCTCTCTCTCTCTCTCTCTCTCTCTCTCTCTCTCTCTCTCTCTCTCTCTCGGTACGGTGGCTTTGGCATGCTACAAAAAAATGACGACGATGAAATGATGACTTTTTGTGCATAATAAATGACTAAAAAATTCTTTAAAAAATGCATGCGTGGA
This sequence comes from Bathynomus jamesi, assembly GCA_023014485.1. Lineage (NCBI taxonomy): Eukaryota > Metazoa > Arthropoda > Malacostraca > Isopoda > Cirolanidae > Bathynomus > Bathynomus jamesi. The sequence continues at coordinate 36,479 of JAJOZX010012896.1, read as the reverse complement.
GAGGAGGAGGGGCGACAAGCTTGACCTTCGTGAAATGAGGAATCATCGCAGGGAACATTTGAAAGGTTGAAAGGTATAGATTAGATCAAGTAATTTGGTATTCATGTTACCCTTTATTCCCCGCTGTCTTCTAATGCGTAACTGAATGTACGCATGGTGTGAATGAACTCTGAAACTATTCTCTCCATTATACTTTTTCATACTTTCCCAACATTTCTGTTCTATACTTTGCTATAAGTGTGAGCATGGTATAAGTTTTTAGTATTCTTTTGTTTCATTGCTATTTCTAACTTTTCTACTTCCTTCTTGGGCTAGTCCAGAGTGGATCTTAGGGTCTTTGTTAGCTTCTCTCTCTCTCTCTCTCTCTCTCTCTCTCTCTCTCTCTCTCTCTCTCTCTATGTAAACGTGTAGAAATACATGATCAAAGTGCTCAAAATAATTATTTCCTTTTACTGGCAATCACACACACACACACACACACACACACACACACACACACACACACACACACATATATATATATATATATATATATATATATAATATATATATCCCGAATGCTTTAATGGGTTGCCTTTCAGTCGTGATATTTAAGAGGGTGAAAGGTTTATGAACAGAATGAAGAGTTTTCAAACAACTCTGAAATAATCCCTCGAATGCAAATCCAATCATAATGGAAGGAGTAGATTTTTGAATCGAGTGATGCCCGTTTCATCTTTTAAAATTGCTTCTTCGAATCTCTTACCCCATTTTTCATTTTTATTCTAGTTCAGATCATTTATTTTTGCTAAAAATCTAGCTTTGAAAGATCTTAGAACGATTTTTAAAAGGATTTTAACTCATTCTACCCAAATAAGGGGTATATACGTGACCTTACAGCAGTAGCGTAGCCAGGGAGGGGGAGGTGTCAGAGGGGTCAATTGACCTCCCTCCTTAAGCAAGAGCAATGTATCTATTTTTTCCAGTCTCTCATCTGTAATAAAAACTTCAATTAAAGTAGTTTTTATTATTATTTTTTCAGTTTTTTGAACATTTCATATGACACTTTTCATCATATGAAAAACGGCGATGGACGAGATCAGTTACCATGACTGTTGATACGTTCTTCATAAATCTACGTAATCAAAATGCATTAATGTGAGATTATTTTGTTTGTCAGAGATGGTAATGTGTAGAATAAAGCACAGTGGTTAATGTGCATCATATTTTTATTGGTCTTCTCCTTCATATGATATGTTTCTATGGCGCATCGACCCCTCCCCCATCCCCGTATGAAAATCCTAGCTACATGTACCAGGGGCGGATCCAGGAATTTAAGCAGAGGGGGTCCAGTCTTGGTGGGGCTCGTTACTGATATACGCGCGAGCGAAGCGAGCGCCGGGGGGGTGCCCGAGGGGGGGGGGGGACAGCCCCCCCCCCTCGGTAGGAAATTTTCATATTTGAAGATAGCTTTAGATGGATTTGAAGTATATTCCCGTTATCAAAATCCTGCTTGTTCACACACCCAGGCCAGGTCTGAAATGTCTCAGGATCGGACATAAACTTTTTTTCTTTATTCTTTTTAAGGAAATTAATTTTGTGGCAACCGGGATACATGTACCTTAAGCCATTTTAAGTCTTCAGGTCTTATTTTTCATATATAGGAGCAAACAAACGCAATCGAAACATCGTTGGTCACCGTGAGCAGGGGGGGGTCCGGACCCCCTCGACCCCCCCCCTGGATCCGCGTCTGTGTACGCTACTGTCTTACAGATAACTTTAACGAAAGGAGGATTTTATTTAATTATTTTGATGAAGTTACCCCTTTGTAAGGTTAGAATACTCCATTTTCTGTTTTTAATTAAATAATTTATTTGTTTGTTGTCCGTCATTTTCTTTTAATCTGTCTTTGTCTTGGCTTTGACTATCCAATTTGTCTTTCTGTCCATAATTTCTGTATCTGTTTCTCTCTGTCTTTGTTTGCCTGTTTGTCGATTTGTTTCTGTTTTTCTCACACGTTTATCTTTTTATTTATACGTACAATCTATCTGTCCGGTTTTTTTTTGTACGTTTATCTTCCTTCTCCGTCCGTTTTTCAAGACACGTCAGTCTAACTAAATGTGAACAACAGCCAAGTTCAAAATAAAATTCTCTCTCTCTCTCTCTGTCTCTTTCTCTCTCTCTCTCTCTCATTTTTCCTAGTTATTAATTATAAAGTTTTTAACCTGGTGTTTATGGGTTACTCTATAAACAGTATTACCTAATAATGTTTGGCAAAGTAATGCAGTCTTTGAAAGAAAGAAAAGTGATGATTGGTTGGAGCCCATTTTGTTGATATACGAAGATTTTGTTAAAGATAGACTCGGTTTTGGGCTTTCCGCTCCGCTTTTTTTATTACTTTACGATTAAAATTATCCCTTTTATTTTTAATTTTCGCATATAACGCGGTTACTGTCTACTCAAACTACGCGGTATTATTGCGAGATTTAATGTTCGCATATAACGCGGTTACTGTCTACTCAAACTACGCGGTATTATTACGAGATTTAATTTTCGTATATAACGCGGTTACTGTCTACTCAAACTACGCGGTGTTATTACGAGATTTAATTTTTACATATAACACGGTTACTGTTTACTCAAACTATGTGGTATTATTGCGAGATTAATTTTCGCATATAACGCGGTTACTGTTTACTCAAATTACGCGGTATTATTGCTAGATTTAATTTTCGCATATAACGCGGTTACTGTTTACTCAAACTACGCGGTATTATTGCGAGATTTAATTTTCGCATATAACGCGGTTACTATTTACTCAAACTACGCGGTATTATTGCGAGATTTAATTTTCGCATATAACGCGGTTACTGTTTACTCAAACTACGCGGTATTATTGCGAGATTTAATTTTCGCATATAACGCGGTTACTGTTTACTCAAATTACGCGGTATTATTGCGAGATTTAATTTTCGCATATAAAGCGGTTACTATTTACTCAAACTACGCGGTATTATTGCGAGATTTAATTTTCGCATATAACGCGGTTACTGTTTACTCAAACTACGCGGTATTATTGCGAGATTTAATTTTCGCATATAACGCGGTTACTGTCTACTCAAACTACGCGGTATTATTACGAGTTAATTTTCGCATATAACGCGGTTACTGTCTACTCAAACCGCGGTATTATTGCGAGATTTAATTTTCGTATATAACGCGGTTACTGTTTACTCAAACTACGCGGTATTATTGCGAGATTTAATTAATAGTGATTTGTTTAATTTCCTTCGTATCGGCAAACGTTACGTGACGGAGGTAATTTGCAGCTTTACGTGGGATTTGAACCATCTTCGGGTAGCTACATCATCTGAATGCAGAGGGCGGCCATCCAACCAACTACTGAACAGATCTAACGTCGCTTAACCTTGATAGTCCAATGTTCCCTCTAAGGTGTGCGCGTGTGCGCGAGCACACAGCAAAATAAAATACGCACAGGCTCAAGCGTATCATGAGTCACGACAGTAAATGAAGTAATTTCAAAAATATACCGTCACACAAGGTCTGACCATTTGCATCAACATACTCTATAGTCGCTCTTTTAAGTATTAATCCCTTCCGCTCGACTTCGCCGACGTCCGCGCAATTACGCAATATGGATTTTTTTTCTTTTATACGTTAACGCATTGAATATAAACCTTCTCTTTCTTATTTTTGCATAAAAACGAATAGTAATTATCTCATAATTCATAAAAAATAAAATTATTTTTTATTTTATTCCTATTTTGTGAATGGATAAAATCCTGTATTAATCTTGATAGTCTATTTTAAATTACTAAATGCTAAAAATTGTTTCGAGAAATGATAACTAAAATAGTCATTTTCAATTAATGTTAATTTTTATTTTATTTCTTTATTTTGTTGAATTTTATTTTATTATTTTTTTATTTTATTCAGATTTTTAGAATGGATAAAATGTTTTCTTTTTTAAGAATATATAATATTATAAACAGTTTTTTTTAATATACATTTAATAGTACCGTAACGATCGAGCTATCACCTTATGGAAATAATATTTATTAAGTATTTAATATAGGCTTAACCTTTTTATGTACTTCAGTGTTCCTGAGGATGTCATTAGACGAAAGCGCTTGAGCACCATTTTGTGTTTCCTTTCCTTCGTGGTTTTATTCATCATATATATATATATATATATATAATATATATATATATATATATATATGGGTATGAACTCAGAATGGTCCCCTGAGTTTTTTATGATACACACAGACAGTGCATGGAACTAGGAACTCTTCTGGGATAATTAAATCCACTATAGTCCGAATAAGTAATGGTAAATGACAAATACCATAGTGGATTTAATTATCCCAGAAGAGTTCCTAGTTCCATGCACTGTCTGTGTGTATCATATATATATATATATTATTTCATTTTGAAGCTAATAAAACTCAGAAAAGTTTGCACAATTTTTCACCATGAATCTAAATGTACGCACGACGAAAATTTCTTGCGCACACGGACTACAAAAAAATAATTAGAGGGAACATTGCAGTCGAGACGTAACTGGAAACGTTGTTACGACGTGGCCACGACGTAACTTTTGCGAGTTACAGAAATTTACATTTTTGCTAAACGTTTTGGTGATAAACGTAACCAATGTAATTCAAGTTCTTTTATCATTATGATTATTATTCTCATTATTATTATTATCATTATTATTATTATTATTATTATTATTATTAATATTATTATTATTATTATTATAAGACGAAATGGTTTTGGAATCTGGTTTCTGGTTTTGGATTTCTTTTTTTTTTTTTTTGGTTGAAGGGTGGAATGAGGGAGGGGGGCCGGGATTAAAATGTTAGCGAATATCTTTTACGACAGTTTTGTATTCAGCCTTTTGTATATATATATATATATATATATATCGTAAAGAACGACGCTTGTATAGGAGATATTCCGCGCAAGACGAGAAAGAGAAAACGGAACAAATGAAAAAATGAAGTACCACCTGGGAATCGAACCCGGGATCTTCCGATTGCCGGTCAGACGCGATACCATTACACCATGGACTTCACTCTTCCAAATGCCGTAATTCCTCTACATACTCGCAGAAAACCAATGCCCAAAGGGGCACCTCCCGCATGCCGTAACATTATATACATTCAACTGCAAAGAACACGCAGTATAAATAACGTAAAGAACGACGCTTGTATAGGAGATATTCCGCGCAAGACGAGAAAGAGAAAACGGCATTGGTTTCTGCGAGTATGTAGAGGAATTACGGCATTTGGAAGAGTGAAGTCCATGGTGTAATGGTATCGCGTCTGACCGGCAATCGGAAGATCCCGGGTTCGATTCCCAGGTGGTACTTCATTTTTTCATTTGTTCCGTTTTCTCTTTCTCGTCTTGCGCGGAATATCTCCTATACAAGCGTCGTTCTTTACGTTATTTATACTGCGTGTTCTTTGCAGTTGAATGTGTATATATATATATATATATATGTATGTTAAGCTAAATAGAAAGATTTCATGGCCATGTTTCAGTAAAATGTATGTTTAATTAATAAGGGGGTATGACTTTAGTGGGCATCGATATTACAGTCTATTAAAATTATTACCAATAAAAATTCTAAGCAAAAGGAATTTTTTTTTTTTTTTTTAATCGGACAATTTTAATATACAATTTTATCCTAAAGTTTTTCACCTCGCCTTAGAATCTTCCTCTTTTTGTGCTTTGACTCACGTCATTGTCAAAGTGGCTTAAATGACATCCTATTTATATCTACTATACTATATGGCTTAGTTTTTTTTTCTTATTTCCCGCAAAGACTTTTAAAAGAGAAAAAAACATCAGAAAAACTAATTAAGGCTTATACAGTCATTGCCAAAAGTTTTGGTTTGTATCACCCGAGAACTTTTTAAATTTGGTTGGAAAAGTTAAATGAGCCTTTCACGTATATTAACGTTTATTAACGATGATGTGTTGTTCATATATTGAATTTCGTATTATTTTGTAGTTTGAATATAATAATTGCCATGAAACTACAAATTATTAAAAAGTATGACATTAAATTAAATATAGCAAATGATAATTACACCAAATCTTTCTAAAGAAGTTCACGAATGTTGATAAATGTTATTAATTTCATTATCAGGTCTCAAAATAGATCAATAATGTTGATAGGTAATTTCTGTTAATGCTCTCACATTCCCAGAAAATTCGAAGGTGATGCAAAACTTTTAGCCATAGGTAGTGGTGGTGTACTGGTTAGCATCGCTGACTACGAATCCACCGGCCCCGGGTTTGATACCTGGTGACGGCAGTCGGTGAGCAGCAAACCCTTTCATGCAGTAAAAACTGGTTGGTAGATAAATGGGTACCCTGGGTAGCCTAGTGGTTAAGACGTTGTCCCGCTAATCGGGTTCCACGTTAAGCTGTAGGTCTAGGGTGAGAAACAAGCTTGATCTTCGTCAGAATAAACAATTCGGGCGGAAGCAAAACCAAGGTAACCAAGGTGTAACAAAACCAAAGTAGTTAACTCTATTTTGTTAATGTAACATTTTTTATTAACCGATATTTCATTAAAGCTGTATAAGTTTAATATTTCAGCGACGTTAACTGTACCGATAAATACATCATTCAAAATAAATAACTTAAATAAGATTTAACTATTTTGATTTAACATTATTGAACATGTTAAGTTTAAACAGGCAAAACGAGTGACAGTAATGAAGCAATACCCCATCTTTTGGGGTTCTTTAGCAGTTCAGCTCTCCAATACCATCGTAAGTGGACCTCATCTCCGACTCATCTGGTGTCCAGTTTCTGTTTGAACGTGACCAGAGACGCATCCATTGTATTTTGTATTTCCTCTAGACGTTTTCAGGGCAAAATTTGCCTATAGCCTATGCCATTCAGTTCAGGGATGCCCCATGTTCAATAACCAAGTACGAATGGGTTTATTTCGAGACTGTTATACATTTGCATACATACATTACGCATCTCTCTCTCTCTCTCTTCTCTCTCTCTCTCTCTGTCCGGCGATTACATCTCTAGTTCTCGTGTAGAACCTTAATCCCGAGTCTTTAGTTCGTTTATTTTAGCAGTGAAGCGTTTGTTCACTTCTTCTAATAATTAATTCATGGGTCGGGGAACTTTTTTGGGTATTACCCAAAAATCTATTGAGTAAAATGAAATTAACCCCAGACTTCAAAGTAAACAAAAACAAGCCAATTGCTCTTAAAATTGTTGCATATGGTGTCTCTCATACCGCACGCATTACCCCCAAAAATTTTAAATGTACCCCATTTGGGGTAATTTACCCCTGTTCGCCGACCACTGTAAAATAAATAAAATATAATAAAAAATAATAAAATTTAAAAAATAAAATATAATAAAATAAATAAAATCTAATAAATCTAATTGAATGATATCCTCTTGTTTATATGAATTGTAAAAAGTGAATAATTTCATCAATCTTTGCGTGTGTGTGTGTGTGTGTGTATATATATGTGTATGTGTATATATATATATATACATACACATTTTTTTTTTATTTGTTTACCGAGGGGAATCTTAGTCATTATACGAGCTTTGCATAATATATTTCGATACGTCAGGGGTGTGTATATATATATATATATATATATATAAAGAGAGAGAGAGAGAGAGGTGAAAAATCGGGCCCCTTGCGCAAATATTTATTAATTCAGTACATGTTCAAATTACAGGTGGTGAAGCCGTTAAAATATTTCAATTCTCTTATATCTCTTACTACGGATATTATGTAACATTCTACTGTAGTAGAGACGTTGGCACATTCTTTTCGAATGTTCACTATTTTTGTGGGGTTACTTGAAGTCATGGTTTACTAATGACAGTCATGCACCGTTAACGAACTTTTTAAAAGTAAACATTCGAAACGACTGTGCCGACGTCTCTATTAGAAGTTACGCAATGTCTGCAGTAGTTTTATGTTCGACAATTGGCATATGTAAATGGTTTCACTCCCTGCATTTAAAACATCAAACCTTCGAAAGCAATCGATGTGTTGCAATATATATACAGTGTGTGTGTGTGTGTGTGTGTGTGTGTGTGTGTGTGTGTATATATATATGTGTGTGTGTGTGTATATATATATATATATATATATATATATATATATATATATTGAATTAATTATTTGGATTATTTTTTATGTTATGAAGTTATTTTTTGATAGTTTTGATTTGTTTTTAAACAAAAAATGGGGAACCGGAGAACAGGGAGTGGGGGTGGGGGGGGTTGTGGGGGGGAATCATGATATTAATAAAACTGAAAAAGGGAAAACAAATGATTCATTTTTATGAGATTCAATTTGCTTGTTTCTTACAAACACTTTATTTATTTGTTTGTTGTTGTTGTTGGTCACCATTTAATGGTATTTTAGAACCATCATACAGGGTGTCCATAAATTATCTTTACAAATTCAGTTAAATTTCAATTGAATTTGTAAAGAAAGCAATTGTCATACTGATCCATTTCAATTTCCAGTGTAAGAATTTCTGATTTCTTGAGTTAGGTTTTTTCCTAGAGAAAATACCCCTCGTGCCCAAAATTGCGTCACTGTCTCCTTTTTACCTTTCCCAAAATTAGGACACCTAATTTTTTTTTTTTTTCACAAGACCTAAAATTCTTACTTTGAACATTCCAATCTTCGGACCGCGGATGAAAATTGGAGCGATACGATTTGGAAATTAAGCGATTGTCTCTTGTTTAGGTTGTTGAGATTTAATCGATTCAAATTAAACGCAAAGTCATCCGTAGGGTTTCTTCTGAAACTAATAAAATTTAAAAAAAAATTGGTAAAATCGGGTTGGGCACTAAAGGGGTATAATATACCCATCTACGGTCATTCATCATCTATTTATTTCGAATAAAAAGTATTCCACTAAAACTTCAGAGACTCGAACAAAGAACACAATTCAATGAAAAATGAATATATTGACAAATACAATAAGATAAACGGAATGCGCAAGAATCCTTTATAGGAGAATACTCGAATTAAAAGTAAAATAAAATTCACCCAAAAGAAAAGGTGGGGGGGGGGGGGGACAGTGAATAGTGACGACAGAAGCATAACCCAAAGATCACCAATAATTCGATAAAATTTCCATTAAAAAAAAATCTTTTTCAATATTTTTTTTCCTCCAAAAAACAAAATGAAGAACTAAACTCTTAAAATCCAATTATTTTTTTTAAATATACAAAAACTACAGATTTCCTTTATAAAGTACCTCTCTTTGTTATATACAGGGTGATCCAAAGTGGTGTTCCCCCAGAAATAATGTGTTACATAAATGGTTTTTTGGAACACCTATTTTTTTTTTATCGGATCATCCTGTATATGAATACACTGATAAAAGAATACTTTGTTGTATCACTCCAATTATTTGCTAAATAATCTAAATAGTTTATAGAACCATTTAAGTTTGCTAACAGAAAACCAACCATGGTGAGCTGGGGTAACCATGGGAATTGGTTGGTAAATGTTTAACCATACATTTTGGTGTTTAACCAAATATCTTTATTTACGAATATTGCAAAATACTACAACAAAAATGAGAAATAAATTACTGTATATATACTGGATATATATATATATATATATATATATATATATTTTTTTTTTTTATTATTATTAAATTTTGGTTATTTGTATTTTGTACAGGCGAGATTCATGCATGTCAAAATGGTCAGCCATGCGGTTATGTTTATTATAGATATTTTGATTAACTCTTCAACTATGCTCTCTCTCTCTCTCTCTCTCTCTTTGCAGGTCAACAAAATGCTGGAACAAAAATATCAAAGGTTACGAAATACTTCCCCCTTTTGATATATATATATATATATATGTGTGTGTGTGTGTGTGTGTGTGTGTGTGTGTGTGTGTGTGTGTGTGTGTGTAAAACGATAATCGAAATTGTTATATAAAGAAAAGCCTTTCGGAAGAGGCTAGTTACAATTAAACTCGGGACGGACCGAAGTAATCAAAAAGAATGTTATCTGACGATCTTTGCTTAATCTTTAACGGAACAGAAGGTTATTCGGTAGAGGCAATTAGCCTGTCTTAATGAGGGGAAGGCCTTCGAATCATCTCATCGAGGTAAAATGCTTCGCGCGTGATTTCCATTTCAATTTTATTTATAAAAAAAAAAAAATTCCATTTCAGCCTTACGACCTTTTAGGATATCATTCTATTTGACGTAAGTTTTATTCACTGTATTAAGGAAAAAATCCATGCCATTTTTAAAAGGTTTTTAAGCAATTTGAACCTTATGCCATAAATATATTTAGCCCATTTTTAGTTATTATAGCGCATTTCGTATCGATACTTAATAAAAAAAGAGATACTGTAAATTTCATTCATTAAAAATAATAATAATAATAAATACAGGGTGATCAAGGAAAGGTGTTCCCAAAATTTGTTCACACTATTTTTTAACACCTTTTTAGACCACCCTGTATATTAACAAATTTGCACCCTAAAAGTGATGAAACATTTTTTATGAAACTATCCAAACTGCGTAGTACCCATACACTTAATGTACATTTTTCTAAACATTTTTAAATGAATTTTATGTACAAGGTGACCACAAAGCCCCTTTGCATGAAAAACAAGAGCAACATACAGAGATATGCTAATGTCACTGCAAAGGGACTTTATGTCCACTCTGTATATTATGTAATTTAATTTTTATAAGTCCTTAACTAGGAAATGTAAATCAAACAAAAATTAATTGGACTTTGAATTATATTGAACATAAAAATAATTTTATGATTTGTCGTGACGAATGTCTTTGAGTGATGAAAAGGTTTTTTTTTCATTTTGTATGCACGCCATACGCGCGAAACCTAAAATGGCCACCATTGACTTTCAAGACATTTCACCCGACACCAATCAATTTGGAGGGTGGACATTACTTAATAAATCTTTTTACAAACTTAACATTTTTTGACATTTTATTAACATTAAATAATGGATGTAAAGCCCCATTAAATGTTTTAAATTAACGTCTTAAAAGTGAACTGTATTTTACAGTGAAGAATATGGGTTGTTTTCATCCAGTTTGGGTTGGAACTGTGATACGCCAACCCACCGCCCCACCCCACCCAAAGTGGGTTATTTTTATTCCGAGTTGAATTAAAATATTCAACTTTTCCTAATAAACGTGTGTGTGTGTGTGTGTATATATGTATATATATATGTATATATATATAGAGAGAGAGAGAGAGAGAGAGAGAGAGAGAGAGAGAGAGACCCATAAAAGTACCACGGTTAAACAATCAACAGGGGCAATTTTATTTCTTTTTAATAATATTTCCCGGAATGAGCACATACACCGTTATCCGATTTTAGTTTTATATATAATATAGATAGATAATTTCGAAGTGGCTCCAAAACCGTCGCGAAGGTCCCGCAGCCTGTAGGCTACGCGACTGTCGTGCCGGTTTTGGAGCTCCGTGCCAAGTTATGGATATGGGACCGAAAAAACTCTAGACTCTACCAACGAGTTATGTTAATTGAATACCCAGTTAGGTCAATTGTACACCCTTGACGAATGGTTAGGTAAAGTGATATTTTCGTTAAAACTAACGAAATTATCACGACTTAACCTAACCAAAACACAAAGTAGGTTAATGGTAAGTGGTTCAAATAAAGTTAAAGATTAACTAGTTATCGAATATACTGTTGAGTTTACTTGAGAGGATATGTTCACTAAAGTACAGAGTGGCCACAAAGTCCCTTTGCAGTGAAATTACAGTATATCTGTATGTTGACCTTGTTTTTCATGTTTTTCATGCAAAGGGACTTTGTGGCCACCTTATACAGTGGACCAAATTGAAAATTAAAAAAGCTTATCGCCCACCTTAGATCAAAAAGAATAAATCAACATAATCGATAAAATAAATAATGAAATAAATGTTTAATTACCTTTAATGTGAGCCCACTAGTGGGCGCTACCGCCCAGGTTGGTGACCCCTGGTCTAAACTCTAAAGTATCGACTCTGTTACTCTAACTTAACCTATACCGCAAGCAGTAAAGTTCTTCGTGACATAAAAATCTTAAGCCGTTTGGTTCTCTATTACTTGTCAAAATAGCGTTAAAAAAGGTTCCTCTCAGGATTAGAGTCTAGATTGGGGACCGCACAGGCACTAACTTGGAACTTACTAACTATCTCTTTGGCCTTATATACCAAAAGGCTATACCAAAAAGCGAGCTTATACGGTTTAAATTTATTTCAGTCTACGGTACCCCTGAAGGAATTATGTCAAGGTAAAACCGCCACCAAACAAAAATGGCGACTGTAGAGGAGAAGGCACAATGCGTGTTGTGGTTAGCTAAATATGAATCCATAGTATAACAGATTAGAGAAAATTTAGTTAAAAAGAGTACGGTCAGTGGTGTAGTCCGGGGTTAACGCAAGGTAACGGCGTTACCCCACTGGTTTTATTTTAGTTTTAGCATTACCCTACTGGTTTTATTTTACTTTATATTTTTTTATATTTTTTGCTGTTTCTACTGAACATTTTTGTAATACTGTAGATACTCTTTCTAACTATATTTCTTTCCTAACCCCTTCAATTTCAACGTGTTTTGGGGAATGTACAAAAAATGTAAAAACGCTGTAGAATTTTATAGAAACGCTATATAAGAAAAATTGTTGTTGCGTTACCCCACTGAAGAAATTACGACTACACCATTGAGTACGGTGGAAAGCATCCACCATCGAAATGTCATTATACAGCTGTTCGTAAATATTTGTACGTTGTAATTCCGCTGAACTGTGGATGTACCGTTATAAAGTTATTCTAGTTCCAAAGCACTTTTGGACGACGATGATTATGGCAGATGAATTTAAATGTTTTCTGAACTGCTGGATTTAGAAAAAATTTACCAATTTTACCAACCTAGGTACCAAATGTACCTAGATTGGTTATGGTTTTCGGAGAAAGCTCCTTTTTAAGTCAATGGCAAAGTTAATAAATGTTACTGCCGAATTTGGGAATAAAATAATCCCCATAAAGTGAGAGAATACGAGCGAGGCTCTCCTAATGTTAATAGTTGGTATGTTCTTACACGGGAAAGGGAAAAAATTTATGGCCCATTTTTTTTTTTTGTGTGTGGGGGGGGGGGGTGTATGACCCATTTTTCACCGGTACCTGATATTTGAAAATGCTTCAGATTTCCTTCGTTTCAAGTGGAGATTGAAACCTTTAAGATAACTTGAATCCTTTATAGTTCTCACTGTATGGACCACAGATTCATCTATGACATTCCTTGTGTCTAAGGCCAGTAACTCATTCCCATATGCTTCAGTTTTTTTACCACTCACAGCATTGAGTGGACATTTAAGAGTCTCACCTTTGCTCTCTTGACAAACCATGCATTTGCTCCAATCCATGTTCACAAATCACCTGCAAACAGAAAAGCACATATTATATAGTTTATATTATTAAATATTTTACATTAAATAAACATTTAAGTAATTCTGATTATTTTATAGCAATCCTGGCATCGAAATATGTAGGTTTAGGGACTATTTATTTACAATTACTCCTCACAATAGTTTGTTGATTTCTAGCTGGCAGCCAGCTTGGATTTCCAAAATGGCAGCCAAGATAGGGTTGTGCGTCTTGGTTCCGGAGAAAACTTGGTAGCTAAGGTCCTGAACAACATTTGAGCCAAGTTTGGTGCTTTTGTCCAGAATGTCCACTTACTTCAAAAATCAGGGTCTACTGTAAGCTACTGCACTATTAAGGACGAAGTGAAGTATGAAGTAAACTCCACAAATTCCAGGAATTTGAAGATGTTTACGTCAATTTCGAAAGATTGTATTGTAACACTAGTATGTAGATAATGATGGAGGATAAGTTGGAAAAAGATATCGTGTACATGTTAATTATTTTGTTTACGGCTTTAAATAACACTTGTGTTTCATGGTATATCGAACATATATATATATATATATATATATATATATAGTGACGCAAACAAAAAAATCATTGTTTATGGTTTTTAATTAAAAAAAAATGTCTAAACGTGGATTAGACAGTTGGCTAGCTAACTTTTATTACGTTTGGTAAATATTCAGTTTCGGGGCCACTAGTTTCTTGCCAGTCCAAATTGGTTTCAAGGATCCTTATTGGCTGAAAGTTGATGACGTTATCATTAGCTCTCGACCAATCATCATAACAAATCCTATTGATGACGTCATTAACTTTCGCCCAGTTAGGATGTAGTATGTAATATTTATCTGTAACAAATTGTCCGTTCTGTGGCATACTTAAAGCTGCCAACCTCAGGTTTCAAACAGTCATTAAGACAAACCGATGGATCTGTTGGAATCAGTCTTGGGCAACAAATGTAGTAATGTATCAAAAGAGTACATGCAGACATTTCTTCCTACTCTGAAACCCTGATAATGACTAGACAACGCATATTTTTAATTATAGCTTTCATTTAAGACAATTTAGGGATGATAAAAAATTAAAGGAATTCCGCAGTTTCTTCAGATACGAAGGTGAACCTCTCTCTCTCTCTCTCTCTCTCTCTCTATATATATATATATATATATATATATATATATATATATATATATATATATATATATGCCAATTTATAATGATGTATTTAATGGCCAGTTTGTAGCCATATTTGATGCGTAAATCGGTACTATAAGGAATGATGTTTATAATTACGGTTATAAGTGATTGTTATTAATAACACTGTACAACAGTGAAAAAAAACCCGGAAATGAGATCGTCATTTTTATGGCTAAATTATATGCGTAGATTGCGAAAAACACTCATTTATTTGTATCACCCACCGATTTTATGAAAATGACCCTATTTCATTGTATCATTTTGAGAACCACTGATTCTCTGAACGCATCTTTTACATTTTGTTCAGTCATGCATATGCTGTGGTGGTGGTGTTCGGCTCTGCGTTTCCACTTTAATTTTATGAAAAATTTCTTTCATTAATCATTTAAAATAAAATTGTCAGCCATATTTTATCATAAATCGGTGCTATAAATGAGTATTATTGAATAACAGCTATCAAATTACGTATATTTCACCGACAACGTCTATATTGTGTGAAATTGCAAATTGATCTATCATTTTCTTATTTTACAGGTTTTTATTGATGTTATGCTACAATGCCTAGAGAGTGCAAAAATTCGCCACACAGTTTTTGTTATATTTGTGGGACATTAACGTTAAAACAGTATAAAAGGAAGTTGACTTCTCGTGTGAAAAAGCTTTATGAATTATACTTCGCATGCAAAGTTGGTGATCAGGACGCACTGGGCGCCTCATATCTGCTGTGTGAGATGTACAAGCTCGTTATCGGCATGGTTCAAAGGCACAGGTCCTGGTCTGGGATTCGGTGTCCTAATGGTATGTAGAGAGCCGCTGGACCATTCAATTGATTGCTATTTTTGCTTAACGAACATCACAGGTTTGAATCTTTTATTTTTCTGAATATACGTCAAATTTGGAGTTTTTAGCACATTTTAGCGTATCCTGCTCTGCATAATGTATTACACAATTAGGCTATCTTAAGTAGTCAACAATGTCTATTGTCTCACATTACAGGTTGCAACAGAAAAGTGAAAAAGGCTATAGTCTACCCAAATCTTCGTTCTGCTATGCGTCCTGTGGAACATTCTACAGATATACCCATCCCTCGTCCTCCAGCTGAAATGCCGACCGATAACACAGACTCTGACAAATCGGAATCAGACGGTGAATGCTATGAAGCTCAAGTCGAGTCCAAGAAAGAACAACATCTCATCACGCAGCCTGAACTCAATGATTTGGTCCGTGATTTAATACTTACCAAGCAACAAAGTGAACTGCTGGCCTCACATCTACAAGAATGGAATCTGCTGGCGGAAGACGTACGAATTACAGCATTCCGAAAGCGCTCCTTGGATTTGCAGGAATATTTCACAATGAAGAACAATCTTTGTTATTGCATTGATATACATGGTCTGTTCGATGCTCTGGTTTGTGCTATGAACCGAATCAGTGGAGATTGTTCATTGATGCATCTCTGTACAGTGTTAAGGGTGTACTGCTACACAATGGGAACACAATGCCTTCTGTTCCGATCGCTCATTCAGTCGTCTTGAGAGAAACTATGACAATGTTGCTTTTATTCTGGACTGTATAAAATATAATGAACATGAATGCTTATCTGCGCAGATTTGAAGGTTGTGGCTATTCTCAATGGATTGCAAACTGGCTATACGAAATACATGTGTTTCCTATGCAAGTGGGATAGCCGAGCAAGGTCTGAACACTAAACACGCTCAGCATGGCGGCCGCTAGACAATTCCTCACCTGGATCTCACAATGTTATTCACGAACCGCTAGTACGAAAGGAAAAGGTTATCTTGCCGCCGCTTCACTTAAAACTAGGGCTGATGAAACAATTTGCAAAGGCGTTGAAAGAGGATAAGCCTGCCTTCAAATATCTAAAGGAAAAATTCCCCAAAATAAGTGATGCCAAGATTAAAGAAGGCATATTCGTCGGCCCTCAAATTCGCCAACTCATGCTAGACGAACACTTTGAAGCGGTGATGGATGAATGAGGTTGAGTTGGCAGCCTGGCGTGCATTCAAAAACGTGTGCAGCGGTCTATTAGGAAAGATTAAATACGACAACTATGCTGCACTTGTGGATCAACTTATCAACTCATACCAACGTCTCGGATGTAAGCTGTCATTGAAAATTCATTTTTTGCATTCACATCTCTCATTCTTTCCGGAAAACGCATCTGCCGTTAGCGACGAACACGGGGAGAGATTCCACCAGGATATAGCCACAATGGAGAGCCGATACAAAGGAAAGTGGAGTCCTGCTATGCTAGCCGATTTCTGCTGGAATTTAAAGCGTGACCAACCAGAAGCATCACACAAACGCCAGCATAAATACAAATAATGAGTTGAAAACAGTATAATACGAGAGTTTCATGTTGATTTTGTGCATATATGTTGAAGTATAGCAATAATTAGACTGTTCCATATGATAAAGCCTATCTGTTTATCAATATATTCTTATTTTTTGGTATGAAGATTTTAAGCAGTCATTACAAAAAAATGTGACGTGATAGAAAAAAACTATTTTTAGATTTGAAATCAGCACACTCGAAATATTAAGAATGACCGAATGTTATTCCCGTTTTTTTTTCTGAACCGAAAATTTGTTGTACAGTGTAATCAATGATGAATGCTTTGGCCGAGGTCACCAGATCTTTCAGATCAAAGAATGTTATTAAATTAAGTTATTAATTAGGTTCATTGATAGAATTAATTTTATTCCTTTATTACACAAAATAACGACTTATGAATGAGATAGAAACATGTTGTTTACAGTTGCAGTAATGTATACACTTGAAGTAATAACGCGCGAGGTAAATGATTAGTCTTTATATAAAGTTAGATGAATGACACCAGGCCAAAAACGGGGACTGCACGAATGATGTTTACATGGTGGTAGTTTGTGGGTCACTGAAGCTGGTGTTCGAAGGGAGAGATGAGGACATGCCTTGAGTGAATCCTCGTGATGTGACGTCATCTTAGTCGTGCTTGCGTGACGTCATCTTGATCGTGTTTGAGTTGATGAGTTATATCGATAATTGTGTTGATGACATATTGCTAAGGTGTTTGCAAACGTCTCTGCATCTTCAGTTGGTCACTATATATATATATATATATATATATATATATATAATATATATATATATATATATATATATATTATATTATATATATATATATATATATATATATATATATACCATATGTCCCACAAAAAAGTACACCCAACTTTAGATTGTACTAACTCCTCCAAAAATTGAGATATTTTGGATCTGTTTGTTTGATTTAATATAGCAAATTATTCTTTGTTAACGTTCAAATTTATTCATGTTTAAACGATTTAGTGTTTAAGCATCTGCTTTTAACTGAAGGGTACAGCAAAATGGGTTGCGCGGAATGATCATTTCTCCCAGCCAGATAGCTCCTCTTGCTTTAACCAGTGTGCTACTTTTTACGTCGAAGGATATTGCAAATATTTTTTTTAAATAATTCGAACTTTTGTATCTAAGATACGAGTCATACATATAAATGAAGAATCTGAATTACTAAATTTATAAATAACTTTGAAACCCTTATCATGCAGTTTACACGAAGGCAGCGCGTTCTCATGGTCACAACTTATCTGCAAACTAAAAGCTTAAAACAAGTTCAGAATACCTTCGAACTGCAATTTCCCGATAGAGCTTCTCCAACTAAACATACAATTTTGAAGAATGTTCGGAAATACAAAGAAGGAACGGTCCTCAATTTGAACAAAGGACGTTCAGGCCATCCGAAGACGGCAAGAACAGACGAGAACATTCAGCATGTTCGGCATTTATTAGAGAGACATCCAAAAGTGTCTACCAGGCGAAATGGTACAGAACTCTCACGCATGTCATTTCATCGAATAGTTCGTGAGGATTTGAATTTGTACCCATACAGAATGGAAATTCGACATCAACTCATTGAAGGAGATCTACCTCGCCGCCTAAGATTTGCCCAGTGGTTTCTTGAAAAACCAGAAAGATTCACGGAACAATTAGTGGTTGGAGATGAGGCGGCCTTTTTTGTGAATGGTCTAGTGAACAGACAAATCTGCCGTCAGTATGCACCAAAAAATCATCCACCTGACAATCATATCTACGAAAAGAATAACTCTAGACAAAAACTGTCTCTCTGGGTAGGACTGTGCGGTAATGGAGCGGTAATTGGCCCGGTCTTTTACGATGGTAATCTAAATGGTGAAGCTTACCTAGAAATGATAGACCGAGAAATCCTTCCACAAATACGTATTACTTATGGAAACCGATTTAATTGTATTTGGTGGGTGCAAGACGGAGCTCCTGCTCACAGGAGAGTTTATTGTGAAGGAACGCTTGCAGGAAGTCTTCCACCAAAGAGTAATTGCTACAGGCCATGACATTGAATGGCCTCCCAGAAGCCCTGACTTGACCCCGTGTGATTACTTTTTGGGGTCATTTGAAAAATAGAGTATTTGCATCACAACCTATCAATTTAGATGATTTGAGGACTCGCATCACAGCTGAAATCAACTTGTTAAAAGACAATCCAGATCTTATCAAAAGAGTGATGGGGAAGATGAGAGCTCGACTCCAGATTTGTATCGATAGGAATGGCGGTCATGTTGAAATAAAACGAAACTAAGCATAACTTTTGTAATAAGGAATAAAGAAAAATCTGCTTTGTATCTTATTAAAATTATGTTAAAGTATCTATTATTATGTATTTGTCTTTTCATTACATCGATAGCACACACATTATTTTTCATTGACCAATTTTGCGCAATCCATTTTGTTGTACCCTTCAGTTAAAAGCAGATGCTTAAACACTAAATCGTTTAAACATGAATAAATTTGAACGTTAACAAAGAATAATTTGCTATATTAAATCAAACAAACAGATCCAAAATATCTAAATTTTTGGAGGAGTTAGTACAATCTAAAGTTGGGTGTACTTTTTTGTGGGACACTTACTTACTTCTTAGCCCCCGGGTTCTCTTATGCGAACCCGGCGGCGCTCAGGTATCCCGCGACCACCGTGGGACGGGTCCATAGGTCTCGTAGAGAGGTAATGTAGGAGTTGTGTCTTTGTTGAGAGAGGGTGTGGCAGTGTAAGAGTAGGTGTTTGTGTCCTCAGGGTGGAGGTAGCATTTTTGACAGGTGGAGGTGTCAGCTAGGTGGAGTCTGTGTCTGTATTGTTGGAGGGAGGGGTGGTGGCCTGAACGGAGCCTGGCCAGAGTAACTCTTGTTTTCCTTGGGAGGGTTTGTTCGCTCTGATGGACTACAGGGGAGTATCGTGAAGGACAATGTTGTGTGGTTGGTCGAGTAGGTATTTCCGGGTGAATTCTGTGTGGAGATGTTTAATGGGGTTGATGTTTAGGGGAGGGGGGGGATATTGTTCAGTAGCTGTGAATAGTGAGCAGCAGGAGTACGTTTTTTTGTTGCGGGGTGGGGGATTGTGTAATGTGAGATGGTGACAGGGGTGGTCTGGGGCCAGTGCTCTGGAGAAGAATTGAGTCCCTGTCATGTTCATGTGGTGTTCGATGGGGAGTATTTTCGTATCTGCATGTAGATGGTGGGATGGGTGTGGTTCGGAGGCAGCCAGTAATGCTTCTGAGACCTCTGTTTGTGTGGTCTGTATCTTTTTCTGGTTTGTGTGGGAGATGGACGGGGACCAGGCGGGGGCAGCGTAAGTTAGGGTAGTACGTACAAACTGTTTGTATAGGATACTGAGGGATTCCTTCTGTTGACCGAATGTTGTGGAGGTGAGTGTTCTGAGAGCGTTGAGTTTTTTTGTTGCTTTGGAGCAAATGTTTGATATGTGAGGGGAAAAGGACATGTGTGTGTCTAGGGTGAGGCCAAGGATTGTTGGGGTTTTGTTTAGAGGTAGGGATGTCCCATGAGGGTGACTCTCGGGTGTGCTTGGGATTCGTGGCGGTCTGAGGCTAGGAGGGTGATGGAGGATTTTTGAGGGGATGCTGACATCCTATTGTTAGTCAGCCAGAGTTCCAGATTGATAATGTACTGCTGGATCAGGCGTGTGGCGGTGTTACGGTTATGGTGTTGTGCTGTTATGGTCAGGTCATCTGCATAGGAGGAGACGTGGACATGGGGGGAGAGAGGTTGTGGGAGGTCGTGCATGAAAAGGTTGAAGAGGATTGGAGAGAGTATGGAGCCCTGTGGGACGCCATTGTATAGTCTGTAGGTTTTGGATGAGTGTTGTTTGTGTATGACTTTGCCAAGTCGGCCTGCAATGAGATTAGTAAGCCATTTCTTGTCATTGGTGGGGATGTCGAGATCAATAATCTTTTGTGCAAGAATGTGGCGTGGGACAGTGTCGAAAGCTTTGTTGATGTCGATGGCAACAAGGACTGTGCGGGCAGGGGGGGATAGTTGGTTGAAGCCATCTAAGATGTGTTGGGTTAGGTTTGTAAGAAGCGTTGTGGTGGAGTGGGCGGGCCTGAAGCCGTGTTGGGTTTGTGAAAATGTAATGTGTGGTTGTATGCGTCTTAATATCAGTTTTTCGAGGACTTTGGAAATGGTTGAGAGAAGGGAGATTGGCCGGTATGAAGCAGGTAGGTTGGGGGGTTTATTGGGTTTCAGTATCGGGATGATGTGTGCCAGCTTCCAGGTAGAGGGTATGATATTGTGAAGCCAGGAGTAATTGAATATGTTTGTGAGGGCTGCAATAGCAATTGGACCAAGGTGTTTGAGATGAATGTTTGAAATGTGGTCTGGGCCTTCGGCATGAGAGTTTTTGAGGGATTTTATGGCTGCAGCTGTGCCTTGGGGTGTAAATGGATGTGGTTGTTGTGGGTCGGCCGAGAGTTTCCGTATGTTTTTGAGGATTTTTCTATTATTGGGAACAGTGATTTTATGGCTAATTTTTGAGTAGTGGTGCATGAGTAGGTTGCAGTGTTTTTGTGGGGATGGAATTTGGTTACAGTTGGAAAGGAGAGCTTCGTGTGTGGGGGGTGGGTTAGTATGTGAAGTGTGGATTTTTTTCAAGGTTTTCCAAAGTTGGGTGCTGTTGGTCTTGTGATTGAGTGTAGTTAAATAGGATTCCCAGTTTTCTGACTGTTTAGTGTTTATTAGATTTGTGATGTCAGTGTTAAGGTGGTGTATGAGGTCAATGTCTTCTGCAGTGGGACTGTGTTTCTGGCGTAATGAGTTTCTTTGTTTGATTAGATTGTGTATTTGTGGGGAGAAATTTGGGTTGAAGTGTTTCCTGTGTCCTTGTGGGATGAATTGTTTGCTAGCGCGAGTGATAGTGTTGTTTATGTGGGCGGTAGCCTTGTCTATAGAGGGGAAGTTAGTAGTGGAGAATTCCTGAAGCTCGTTTTCAATGTATCCTGTAAAAGAAGGCCAGTTTGCATGTTTGTAGTTCGTGTATGTTTGTTTGAAGGATGTGTGGATGGGGTGTGTGTGTTGACAAGTGATTAGTATTGGGAGGTGATCGGAGGGGAGGTGGTGTAATGTCTGCCATGTTGTGCGTGTGTGTAGGGATGGTGAGCAGAAGGTAATGTCTGGGGAGGTGTGTTGTTGGTTGTGTTGCAAGGGTTTGCGTGTGGGTTGGTTCCTATTGTTGAGGATGTTGTATGTATGAAGATCATCTAGGAGTAGCGTGCCACGAGCGTCTGGTATGTGAGAGGAGAGCCATGTCGGGTGATGAGCATTGAAGTCGCCTCCCACGATGTGGTTCTCGTATTGTGTAAGTGGTTGCAGGGGGGCTCGTAGCGTGGGGGGTAGTGAGCAGAGGTAGGGGGGGTATGTATATGTTTGAGATGTGAAAAGTGGAGGATTTGATTTTGATTTTGATAGTCTGGATTTTTAGGGTAGGGTCATTATTGAGGAGGGCGTGTGTGTGCTGCGTTATATTTGTGTATGGGATGTCTTTATGGATGAGTGTGATAAGCCCATGTTCTGTGGGGATAGTGTCCTGTCTTAATGTTGAATAATTGTTGAAGGCTGGGAGCCTGGTTTCTGGTGAGAGTTTAGTTTCTTGGATAAGTGCTATATGTATATTATATGTGTGGAGGAGAGAGTTGAGTTCCTGGTGTTTGTTTTTGATGCCATTAATGTTTATTTGTAAAATGTTTAGTGAGTGTTTGGGGTGAGGTATATGTGGTTGGTTGCGTTGAGGGTTAGCTAGACAGTGCTGGCATGCCCATTGGGGTGTGTGGAATTGTACTGAGGGTAGTGATGTGCAGGAGAGGTGTAGCCATTCCGAGCATTGACAGCAACGGACTGACCATTGAGTTCGCCTGATTTGATGTTGGCAGGTAGGGCATGTGTAGGTGTGGGGTCCGGGGTTGGGTTCAATGTCACCGGCTAGTAGGAGGAGAAGGGAGATGATGGCCGGGACATCATTCCCATGAGCTAGAAAAACGGAAATGAGAGGATAGTGGGACATATGGTATATATATATATATATATATATATATATAATATATATATAATATATAATATAAAATTTTGACATCTGCTTAAGGAATTTTAATTCCTGGAGATGTGGTGTAGATTAAAGGCAAATTTATAATTAACCTCCACTTGGAGAAAGACCGTATAAATTTCTCTCATCCCTTGAAGCTTTAATTAATATTGAAATGATTTCTGGGTTTTGTCCCAACTCCAGAGAACAGATTCCTTTTATGCAGTTCATCAATGCGCAGCATGAGGTAAATTATGCCTCTGAAGAAATGTCATTCCACGAACCCTTGGGGACTATTAGTTCTTAAGGATCTCGAAAAGATTTCTTCACAACTTTCTCGAGATAGTTCGGAATAGTTTTTCATTTGGAGGAATTTGGAAACTGATAAATTAATTTTCATCATTTTGAAATAAGGGCGTCCCAAACAAATGTATACACACTTTAAATACTTATAAAGGCAGTGTTTATTAAAATACATTTCATTTTCAAAATGTAATAGAATCTACAGACATTATTTAATTGTTTTGTCAACGCCTGTTTTCAAACTGACGTCCGTTCTGGTCCAGGCACTGCTGATAACGCGAAGCAATGGAATCGCAAACATCACGAAACATTTCGTTTGGTATTTGTGTGCATTCTCGTTCAATGGCTGCTCTCAATTCAGCGACTGTTGCAGGTTTTATAGCGTAGACTTTGTCTTTTAAGTATCCCCATAAAAAAAAGTCTAGTGGTGTGAGGTCTGGTGAACGCGGAGGGTATTCTACGAAACCCCTTCGTCCAATCCACATCCACATCGTGCCAAGTACCACTCGCAATACTCCACTCTTCGGTCCGGATCATCTTCATTAATAGCATGGACTAATCTTGGAATGTAACTTTTCCATTGACAGCGCTCAAAATGCGTTGGACAGACGATTCTGAAATTCCTACCTCACGACTCGCTTGCCGCACAGATTTTCTTGGACTTTGGTGATACGTTTCCAGTACTCTTTCTTGCTTTGTGGGGCTTGTCGATGTCCGTGGTCTTCCGGAACGCTTCTTGTGGACATTCTGAACAGTTCCATCGGCTTCAAACTTATCTCTAATTCGAGTGATGGTAAGTCGCGTTGGTGCATCTGTTTGAAACTCCCTCCTAAACTGTCTTTGCACTTCAACTGCGTTTTCACACTTCCAGTAGCATTTTAGAATGAATTTCCTTTGTTCAAAGCTTAGTCTGACTGCCATTATTAATTCTAATGGGTTTAACTTGGAAAGAAAGAAACATCAATTGAGCTATCAGCTGTTAAAGTGTGTATACATTTTTTTGGGACGCCCTGTATATAAAGAAAGATTCTATTATAGAGTTTAATCATTATTTTTTCCCCTCCTGTCTCAGAACTACTGCGTAATTTGTTAAATTAGATGTGTAGATTGCTAAATAATGTAAAGGTTAAATTTTAAAATTAGTTCATAATCGTATAAAAAAAGGATTTTTGAACTTTTTTATATGTACGATTGTGTGTGTGTGTGTGTGTGTGTGTGTGTGTGTGTGTGTGTGTGTAGTTTAAGAGTAAGCCAGAACTTTCAAGACATAGTTCAGAGATTGTAAAGAATAGATTTTATATATGTTATTTTCACCACAATTAAAGATATCATGTTTTACTAATATTATAAAAACAGGTAACATATCTTCACAAATGTCCCTCAATAATGCCATTCAGCTTTGTCCATCAACTAAATGAAAATGAAAATGAAAAGGTTTATTGGCAGACTATAATCCATATGACAAATATTATTAATACAATGACAGTTCATATACTAAGGATAGAAATATACACAATTGATAGAAATAATACTGTAATGTTGAAGTTAAGTGGAGCTACAGACAGATGTTTTCGTACAAGAATTCCATAGCTTAGAAATAAATGGCAGGACTCATGGATAGCTTGGATAATCGGGTTGGTTGATTTTTAATTCTTTGCATTAGACTGTATTGAGCACGTTTTGTTACCTCCGGGAAGCTCGGGACATTGCGGGTAGCAAACATTTGCGAAGCTGAGCATCTCGGGGGTAATTTATGTAAGAGTCTAAAAGACCTGTTGTACAGCAAATTTAAGGTTCTGCCAGAACCTTTTTTATAATTCACCCACAGTTGCTGTCCGTATATATTACTGCACAAAGTACGAAAGAGAGTATCTTTAGCTTCACTTGTAAAAAATCGAAAGTTCCTTATGGTCATATTCGCTTTAGCACACAGGCTTCGAGATTGTTTTCTTATATCCGAGTCATCACTCAAGGAGCTGGTAATAGTTTGACCCAAATACTTAAACTCTTGTACTTCCTCAATTACTTCACCATTCATTTTAAACCTTATATCAGCTGGCTGATTACAGCTTTTAGGATGAAATTGCATAGCCTTAGTTTTTGTAACATTAAAAAGAATATCATGTTTCTGCGAATACACTTCGCAGACTTTTAGTAGCCGATCCAGACCTATAACAGAGGGACTTATTAACACCATATCATCGGCATAAACTAAGTTATTTATCCTTGTGTTATCTATACAACATCCCACTGTTGCCTCATTAAGTGAAGCAATTAATCCGTCAATATACACATTAAACAGCATAGGAGAGAGCAAGGAGCCTTGTCTCACCCCGCAAGAGGAGCCAAAACCCTCGGATAGTACATTGCCCCACCTAACGGTGAAAGATTGGTGGGAATACCAAAATTTCAATAAATTTAATATGTACATGGGAACCTTCCTGTCTTCTAGTTTTTCAAGTAAAATATAGGAAAACAGCTATAAATAGTTGAATTACTGTCAATGTATTTAGATATTGTTTCTTTAAGTACATAGATACACAGGTCAGTTGAGTGGGACCCTTTAAAACCAAACTGATTAGGAGATGTCCATAGGAAATCATTTAATCGGAGTAACAAGAGTTTTTCTAGTAGTTTCGAGAAGCAGGAAGCGACAGCAATAGGCCTGTAATTATTGCTGGACAGAATGTCTCCGTACTTATTTTTGACCAGGGGCAAGATATATATACCCTCATGAACTCTGCAGGGATATAGCTACGATCAAGCATGGCATAGGAGCAATGATATATGCAGATATACTACGTCATTGGTATATTTTAAGTGCTCATTCGATAAGTCATCTACCCCTGACGCAGAACCAGTCTTTAACTCTTTAATTAACCTCTTTACTTCAGAAAGTGATATCCAAGTATTTTCCCTTGTCCCTCCCACAGTCGTTTCGCCGCTGCAATCTATCTTAAGATTATCCCTACTCACACGGTTTAGAATGTTAGAGTAGTGGTTTTTCCATAGCTTTGCAATTTCATCCTCCCCCGACACACCCATCGATTGCCGGAGGGAAGACATTTTTGACACCCGTTTCATTCTTAACAAATTTCCAAAATGTATTATTATCGTTATTTATTCGACTTCACAGGCTTTTGATGCTCAGATAGACTCTTCTTCCTGTTTACATCGCCTTAAGCCCGCCTTATACTGAACCCTACTTCTACACATATTCATGTATACAGGTCCTAATCTGGGTCTACCATGAAAGCACCACAAATCATAGGCGTCTTTCGATTCCCTCTTCAGGGGGGCAATAAAATCATTCCATCCAGGAATAATCTTAGTATGATAGTTGTAAGATTTAATCAAGGGGCTTCCTGCTTCTCTTAATAGGGATATGATCTTACTATAATACCTATCTATGAGTTTACAGTGAGAATCATTTGAGCAAGGATTATTACAGGCAAGGTGCAAAATTTCTAAATTATTAAAGAGGTAACATGTTCTGTCTTTGTATTCTATTCTCTGCTGCATATTAACATTGGACCAATCGATGCGATTATTCTTACCTATTGAGTTCTTGTTAAGTCGTGTTGCGCATAAATTGGTAACCTTAATTAATATTTAATGGTCTATGATCAGAAAGAAGGAAATCATGCAAAATATGAACTCTAACAATTCGATCCTTTAGATTATTACTAGTGAGACAATGATCAATCCACCTGGTGGTACGACTCATCTCGCTAACGTATGTAAAATTACCACTGGCTACCCCTAATACATCTACATCACTTATACTTAAATTGGCCGACTCGCACATGTTACCCAATTCTCCAAAGAATTCAGAGTTCACATGTGCGTTAAAGTCCCCCATTATTATACAGTGAGAATATTTGGGGTTATCTGATAATGAATTAATTTTGTACAGCAAATCAATGTATTCATCTAGATTACTGCCGTTGTTGTATGGTAAATAGCAGTTTACAATTAATATGCAATCATTGTTCACTTGTAATTCAATGCCTAACAACCTTACATTATCGCTTGTTAAAATTTTATATGTTTTGACAAATTTTTCCTTATTAAGAAAGCAACACCACCAAAAGGCCTACCGTACATTAATTCATCTGACAAGTCTACTGCTGATGACGCATGGTACATAAAGTCATCATGGATGGTAGAGAGAAATTTTAGCTCTTGCTTAGGTAGCCAGTGCTCCTGCAGGAGTATCAAATCTGCACTGTCGCAGATTTTATGAACATCTACAGTTGAATTCCTCACTGACTTTACATTATATGAGACTATTTTCAACAAATTATCCGCCATGGCTGATAGAAAATTTATTATTAGTAAGATTATTATTATACACAGTACAACTTTCAGGCATTACCGTTAGGGCGCCTATTATTATTATTTTTATTATTATTATTATTATTATTATTATTATTATTATTATTTTGCCTGTTATCAAATCTCCTGGAAAAGTGAATAAACTTCTTAACAATAATACCGTCTGGCCACTGACTCATATCATACGGGTTGAAATGCGAATTTACACCTTTAATTATTACTTTAAATGAGTTATAATACAGAGATTTTGTATTTAGTTTATTAACTAACAATATACTCTGTTCACCATTGACTTCTTCCATCATGTGTCGAATATCGTTTGCCTCGTTCGAGAGCTGAATTCGCGACACAAAGAGGGTGAGATTCCCCATCGGTGGCCTCGCCGCAGAGACCGGTTGAGGAAACCTTCGGGAAGAGCGCCTGTTAACAGTGACCCACCCGTCATCCTCCCTCGATCTCCCTGAGGCAGGGTTCACCTGCCTGGGGGATGGGTGGCACAACCTTTTGGGGATAGGAGGCCCCTCCCCTGCTCTGTGGCTTGGTGAGGGTCTGTTAGCGAGTGTAGTAATGTCTAATTAAAAATTAGAATGTTTGTTTATATTAAAATTATATTTAATTAGAATGTTTTGGTTATAAGAAATTAATAGAGATAATGATGGTTAACAAATGTACTTGCGATAAATGCTGGTTTGTTTATTGAAATTATAAAATACGAATTGGCAACACAAGGAGTCGGCCCGCGGAGGCTGGGTTTCTAGAAATACCCTCCAGTCATCGGCCCGCCTCGCGTTTACAAAGGTGTCCTTTCGTGTTAGAATGTAATTGTGAATTTAGATTCTTTTGTCTCTCTCTCGACTTAAGTATTATAATTAAATTCCCCTCGCATTACCCCGTTTAACTAAGTCATTTCGGCATAAGTAATAAAGTCAGTAAAAATGTTAAATAAGTGTATGATTAATCCCGGTCTCCCTTGCATAGCGGTTTTCCACCTCGACCACGCTACCTTATTTATACAGTATGCGAAAAGCGAGTGAAAAGCGTGTAAAGAGAATGAATAATGATAGAAGTAAAGGAAAGTAAATAATTATACAAATGAAGGAAGGGGAATCACCACACGGTGTTTATAACCTGACGCCCTCGCGTGCCCCTCCTTCTTCGGTGGGAGAGGGGGAAGGGGGAAATGCGCACCGAGCGAGGCGTAATCGAACGCCTCCTCTGCAGTGGGAGGTAGGGAAGAGGGCAATGATGCCTCGTCTCTTGGCATTGGACCGTCCCTGTTCCTCACTGTGAAATCGGGAGCAGGGGTCCTTTCCTGAACGGGAGGGGGGTTGACCGCTACCCTTGCATGCTGCGTTTCCACCCCACTTTCAGGGGAGGAGTTGGGGGTGGGGATTTCGTTTCCCTCGCTCCCCGACACGCTTCTTGGAGGTCTGACTTGCTGAACTACTTCCGAGTAACTGGGCTTTGGGAGGAGCGTCTCTTTCAACGCATCTAACTCTGACCGGAATTGTTCTAGTGAAATCGTGTTTTTCTGATTTGACACCACAAATCTTTTTAATGATAAATAAATAATTATCAGTCAAATTCTCCCAAGTTAAATGAAATACAAATTGAATACCATTAATATTATCAATTAATAAAAACTCTCAATATACTTTCAAATGTTTCTTAATACATATATATATATATATATATATATATATTATATATATACCTACGATACATTGTCCTAATAAAAAAATAATTTTTATATATCTAGTGGAGCTAGTTTTAGCCGTTTAAGGTGATAATGATTTAATTGTATGCAACGATTGATTAAGGCAATGACTGATTGCTTTATAATGATAGGCTGGGTTAATAATTTATGATGTAATACAGTATCACCGATTGGAATGAATTGGTTATTTGATTAGATCCACCATACTATTGGAAGTGACCGAAATGGCAGCGAGGGTCACCAGCTTGATTTACGCTCAAGCAAATTAATATTAAGGTTATGAAAGACACCTTACTTTTGTAGTTTATTATGAAATAAATCCGTTATTTTATTCACTGTGATATAACAAAGAATTGATAGTAATTAATTGGTAGTTTTACGTTATGCTTATGGCATAGGCTTAGCTAATAAGATGAAATGTTAATAGCTTAATTGACACGTAATAAATAATGTAATACTCATCGATGGTATGTAAATGGCATGCGACATGTAACATTGAATAGGCCTAGTTAATGATATAAAGAATGCACGTGCGTTTGGTACATTGAATGGAAAAACATGACACTGATTAAGTAGGCTAAATGATTGCATGGATGCACATAGAATAATTGATGTGGCCTAATAATAATGGATTGAAATGCTTGCACAGTATCATTTATATATAAGAACATCATGTGATGTTAAATGATTACGTCAAGAGAATTTATTTAAACACACATTTATATGACTTGAACATAATGACGGATGGTACGCGGAATAAACGGTATTGAATTGACACTTGAATTGGATGATAGGCCTACTGCGTTATTAACGGGAGTCAATGGACGCGTGATTACACACTTTGGGAGTATAGCCTACCGTTCGGCGGTAGGCTAATGTAGGTTTCTGAGGTACTTACGAATATGATGTACTTAGCTTAGGGCGATGTAAAAACTTGAAGACGGGCTGAAGACAGAACCTATTACGCAGATTCGAGCTGTCGTTGTTCGTTAAGCCTCTTGAGATGATGGATGTAGGCTTCGTGGAGACCTGAGTGATGTTACTTCTCGAGGTGCAGGCTGTCGGCCTGGGATGCTGAATATATCTCGAGGAATGTAGAGAACTTGAAGGCCGACCCGGCAAACCGCAGGCCCGAAGTGATTCCGGTTGGGCCTCGTTGGATTGCTTCTGCAGGTGGTCTTTAGATCTTACGTGAAGACAAATTGTAGGCCCTGAAGAAAGTAGCGGCCACGGCCCCTCGGCCAGGGGGCCGGAAAACGGCTGGTGGACGTTCGATGGGGAGCGTACGGGTGAGTGAGAGTGAGTGAGGGTGAGTATAAAGTGGAAGCTCCTTTTATACCGTAGGCCTGTGACGTAGACTTCATTCTTAAGACGCTTTGTCCACGCGTCTTTTAGTTGTTAACGGTTTTCATTCGCTCCCATTGGGGAAAAATAGACGCTCCATTGTTTGACTCTTGCCCACGTGTGTTTTCCAAGTTCTTTGATGAAGCGTGGAAGTAAAGTATTTCTGTCGATTTGTTGGTCTATTTCTTGTCGATCCGCTACATATATATATATATATATATATAATATATATATATATATATCAAAAACTGAAAAAAATGCAAGAATGTAAAAACTGCAAGAATGCAATCGCTGAGCCCCTATATTGGATATGGAGACGATCACTAGACACAGGAGAAATACCGGGCATCCTGAAGAGCGCGAACGTAATCCCAATATATAAAGGAGGAGATCGATCCGAGGCCAAAAACTATAGGCCAGTGTCGCTTACATCTCATCTCACTAAAATATTTGAAAGAATAGTTAGACAGAAAATCTATGACGTTTTGGAAACTCAGAAAAATTCAATGATAACCAACATGGGTTTCGGTCAGGCAGATCATGCCTATCACAACTAATGGAACAATACAACAACATTATTGATGCACTTGAAAGTAATGGAAACTATGATGTAATATACACAGACTTTGCCAAAGTGTTCGACAAGTGTGACCATGGAATCATAATACATAAACTGAAATATATGGGAATAACATATGGGAAATGGATATATAATTTCTTTAGTGAGCGGCGGCAAGTCGTTACAGTACAATGAGTATCTTCATCGGAATCAGAGGTCCTCAGCTCAGTTCCACAAGGAACAGTATTAGCTCCACTACTCTTCATAATCATGCTAACTGACATAGATGAGGACGTTACCAGACACAGCACAGTAACATCCTTTGCTGATGACAAAGATCAGTAGAAAAATAAGAAACCCAGAAGATATAGGATCTCTACAAACCGACGTGAACAGAATCTACAAGTGGATGGAAGACAACAATATGAAGTTTAACACTGAGAAATTTCAGCTGTTACGGTACGGAAAAAGAGAAGACCTAAAATCCATAGAATATTATACCCCAAATGGACAGGAAATTCAGAGAAATTCTAAAGCAAATGATTTAGGGGTTGTAATGACTGATGATGTGAAATTTGAAATACAAAATAAGATAACATTAAACAGAGCAAAGAGAATAACGGGGCAGATATTGAGAACCTTTAAACGAAGGGATATGAATGTAATGATTCCTCTACCTAAACACTGATTATACCCAAATTGAAATACTGCTCGGTCCTAATATCCCCATATAAAAAAGAAGACATTAGACAGCTGGAAGGGATTCAAAGAAGCTTCACAGCCAAGATCAAAGAGTGCAAACTAAACCTATATTCACTGGAAAGGAGAAGAGAGAGATACACCATTATTTACACTTGGAAAATAATGGAGAAACTAGTCCCTAATCTTACTTTGAACCCTGTAACTCCCAAAACAACAGTGGAAAGTAGAAAAGGAAGACTGTGTCGTGTTCCCAAATTAAAGGCGAGACAGGGAACATCCTTAACCTTAAAAGAAAATAGTTTTGTTGTGAGAGGACGAAAACTGTTTAATCAGCTGCCCAAAGACCTAAGGAACACGAATGGTGTTGCAGTGGACATCTTCAAAAGAAGATTAGACGCCTGGCTCAGAACAATCCCCAATGAGCCGGGCGTACCTGGCTATGTGAGGTGGAGAGTACAAAAAACCACAACACACAACTTCACCAGGCCAACTCGAGAAGAGGGGCGACAAGCTTGACCTTCTTAAAATGAGGAATCATCGCGCGGAACCTTTGAAAGGTTGAAAGGTGTGTATATATATACTATATATATATATATATATATAATATATATATAATATATATATATATATATATATATATATATATATTCCACTGAAATATTCTTTTTGATTCGAACATCGGAACAACATTTAAGGAAGGCATTAAACGTATAAAAAAAGTAACTTCAAACTTTTCTATAATTTGCCTCTGACATCGTTGAAGGAACAGCCTCCAGAGGTTTTCTAATGACGTCAGAATGCACTGCTATAAACATTCCTCGTTCGTGCCTCACCATTCATCTGTCTTGAAATGACCATCAACCACGGCATAAAGACCTTTTGGTACTTTACCTCTGGTTGTCTTAAGGAGAGGGCAGAGGGCGCTGCGATTCGCATGTGTCCATTTCAACCAACTTTGCCGATACTAAAAAAAGCAATTATTTAACTTTCCAGATGCAATAACGGAAAAAAGTGCTTGGAAATTATACTTTACTCTCGCGAATTTGCTCTTTCATGTATTAAAAATGGAGTATCTGTCCAATTTATTACTAGTGTGTGTATATATATATATATATAGTATATTTGATGACAAATTCAGAATGGTTAAATCAACCATTTAACGATTGGGATGACTTTTCAATAATAAACTCATTCCCAAGAAACGCAAATATGGTCACTGCAGCGACCACACTGATGGATTCATTAACCATTTAGATTGGTTAGCAGATATTTAACACGCATTTGGTGGTTGTAACTAACCATATTTTTGCGTAGAGTGTAGACCCAAGGGTTATGATTTCGATGTCCAGTGAAGATCATACATAAATGCATTTATATTCGCGTCTTTTCAATGGTTAAAAAAAGAAGAAAAAGCACTCGCCTATTTGCATTTTAATGGTGTTATTATACAAGGATATAAAACTATGCAAATCTCCTAAATATTACATACAACGCAACAGTATTTCGTGAATTTCTCTTAAGAATAATGACTATTTGTTTTTAAATATTTCATTTAAGTACGAAGTAAATAGAGACGTTGCTTGGAATCTGTAAGTTGAAGGCTCACAAAAATTCCAAAGATTCACTCTAGGTTAGCTCGAGAGAGAGAGAGAGAGAGAGAGAGAACTAAAACTTCTGATACTATGCTTATACTCGTACTTATGAATATGGAAAGCCTTTACACAGATATACAAAGTGATTCATAAGTCTTCTCCCAGTTGTAGTCGTAGTAAAGTGCAGAATAGAAAAGGCTCTTCCTCCTCCGCCAGCTGTTGCTGTTGCTGAGAGAAAACTGTGGCGAAAGAAACGATATAGATAAGTAGGATAAATTATAAATGAAAAATACCTTTAGAGTTCATTCACACCACGCATACAGTTGTCTCGTTTACCCATTTGCTCATTAGAGGGAAGTGTGAAATAAAGGGGTAGTATGAAACGCTCTACCTAAATTTTATCATCATCATGCAGTTTTTGGAGAGATTTCATTTCGTTACTTATTTAGTAAAGAGAAAATGTTATCCCTTTTGGAGACAACCTCTCCACCAGTGATCATAAGCAAATAACATTCGAAATAATTAAGGTTAATGTTCATAATTCGGAGAGTCCAGAATACGTTTTGGATTTTAAAAGAGCTAAATTTCGTGACATGAAATTGCAACTTTCGACCCATAATTGGGCTGAAGCTCTATCGCGCAATGATGATAATGATCTTTAAGAGACTGGCAAAGTCTGTTAAACCTAAATGGTGGAAATTGGAATGCTGAACCTAAAAGTAGCTTAACATTAAAAAGGAACGCGTATTTCAAATATGAGAAACGAATAATTTGTCCGATGTAAATGCTTTACAAGCTATTGAGAAAGCGAAGCAAAAAACTTATTAGAAAAAAGTAAGAGCAACTATGAACTACTGTGTGTATATATATAGTGAACCACATTAAATCGAATCCGAAGGAATTGTATAATTATGTTAGGAATAAAAAAGTAGCTTCACAGACTATTATTGGTCCACTCAAAGGCGAAAACAACGAACAAATTTACGATGACTTACAAATGACAACAGTTTTTGAATAGATTCTTCTCTTCTGTGTTTAATAACAAAAATATGAACAAACATTCCCATTCCCGTAGTTATGCTCAATGATGATCATTTTAAAGCTTCACGATTTTAACATTAGTGAAACTGAAGTACTCTCGGACATTGGTAAACTTAATCCTGATAAAACTCCAGGTCCAGATAAATTGTACCCTAGGGTACTTAAAGAAATGAACTGCACAATAGTCTCTCCCCTCACATATTATTATTTTTAATTAATAATAAAAAATAATAATAATAATAATAATAATAATAATAATAATAATAATATTACAGTCTGGAGAAGTTCCGTTCGATTGGAAACTTGCAAAGATTACGCCAATATTTAAAAAAAAAAAAAGAGGACAAATCGCTTCCGGAAAAATTATCGTCTCATTAGTTTGACTTCAGTAGTTGGTGAGTTTATGGAGACGATCGTTTGAGACAAAATAGTTACTCAGAAATGAATAAATTAATCAAAGATTCTCAACTAGGCTTTCGACGTAATCGTTCTTGTTTTGCTAATCTACTCGACATCATTAATGATATTATAAATATATATGATGAGAGCAAAATAGTAGGTGTTATATATTTCAATTTTCAAAAGGCGTTTGATAAAGTGCCACATAGGAGATTATTAGCTAAACTTCATTCTCACGGAATTGATGGTAATGCTCTGAAATGGATTAAAAATTGGCTTTGTGGACGTAAACAAATAGTGATTACACTGGTATGCATCAATTTTGCTGTCAAGGGTTTTGTAAGTGATTCTTGTAGAGGTTTTCCTGCTGATTTCGAATCTGCAATCCGTTTTTCTCAATCAGCTCAGGTTATCAGGCTATGGCCTCATAAGTAAAATAGAATTTTTCGTGATTTTGTCAAAGCGGAATTGGAACAGTAACATCTATCATCACTTGTTTCACTTGTATAATATCTTTTTTCTTTTCAGGCATATAGATAAAATATTTCATAATGAATAGAGCGTGTAAAAATGATCCCAATAGATTCTGCTACATATGTGGGACGGTTACCATGCCAAATAACCAGTCCCAAATCACTAAATTTGTGAAGACAATGTATAGAGCATACTTTGGAATTAAACTAGGGGACCAGGACAAAAATTTCGCCCCTCATATGTGCTGCAAGACGTGCATTGAAAATTTGAGAAGATGGAGCAAAGGCAGAGCGAAATCTTTGCCTTTTGGAATTCCCATGATTTGGAGAGAAGGAAAGGATCACGTGACAGATTGCTATTTCTGCATGACAAACCTCCAAGGTGGGCTTATAAATTTATTCTTCTTAAATATTTTGAAATCCTCGTATGAAACTTGACATAATATTCACCATAATGTAATATTCACCATATATAGCATAATATTCACCATAATGGTAATCATACATTTACATATACGTATTGTTATAGAAATACATTTACACATACATATGTTATACAAGTTACATTTACATATACAATGATTGTATATTTTCTTTCTTTTTCATTCATATTGTCCCCGAAGGGACAAAATGAATGAAAAAGAAAGAAAATATACAGACTCCATCGACCTATTTCATATCTTACAGACCGCAGCCTTCCCTCACGAGCCGCCACTGTCTGAATGCTTCTTCTATTTCATATGCAAGTTTTATATCCATGTTTCTGTGTTTCTATTTTCAGGAGTTAACAAGAAGAATAAACACATTGTTGTATACCCTGACATTCCTTCTGCTATGAGACCTGTACCCCATGGTCCTGGAATTCCAATACCCGACCCACCTCAAACCCTGGACTTCGATGATTCTGATGATGAATCATG
>JAJOZX010012895.1:50000-97507 GCA_023014485.1 Bathynomus jamesi | reverse complement strand
TTCCGTCATTGCCCGTTCGGTTTTGGACTTTGGCTCTGTGGATGAGAGCCTGGAGTTCTTCGAGCGGGTGGTGATGGGCGTAGCGGAGGACTGTATTCCTTGATCTTCCGGTAGCCCGCGGACGCGTAGCGTCCCGTGGTGGACTCCAGCATGTCACCAGGCGGTGTGTAAGAGGAAGAGGGCAACGCGCCGCTTCCATCGCACCCGGCGCCCAGAACACTTCATTGAGATGCGGCGGGCGAAGGCTTTCGCCCGTCGGGCCTCTTGGCGTACATTTGTGTCTGTCATTTCCTCGTCTACCCCTTCTGCTGTTGTGTGGCGGAAGGTACGTAGTATCGAGGGGAGGCCGGTCCCTGCTCGTCGCCCTGTCCTTCAGGACAGGGACAGCTTCCTTTCGGATCCTACTGCTGTGGCCGATCGGTTGGCCGGGGTTTTTGCTACGGTTTCTCGTTCGCCCTCAGCTGCGGAT
This sequence comes from Bathynomus jamesi, assembly GCA_023014485.1. Lineage (NCBI taxonomy): Eukaryota > Metazoa > Arthropoda > Malacostraca > Isopoda > Cirolanidae > Bathynomus > Bathynomus jamesi. The sequence goes on along the minus strand of JAJOZX010012895.1, from coordinate 97,038 downwards.
CGTCCGTTGTCGGGTGTTACGTCCCCACCACCTGGGAACGAGCCCTATAACCGTCTCTACGATGCGGGAACTTCGGGTTGCCCTGGCAACCCGTCGTTCTTCTGCCCCTGGCCCTGATGACATTCCTTATGACTTTATCCGGAATCTGCATCCGATGGCTCTGCACTTCTTGCTGGATCTTTTCACCCGGATGTGGGTTGAGAGGTCGTTCCGCTCCCGTTGGAGGGAAGCGATTGTGGTCCCGATACCTAAACCGGGGAAGGATCCGGCGGAGGTGGCGGGCTATCGGCCTATTGCCCTGACGAGCTGCTTATGCAAGCTCCTTGAGAAAATGGTGGCCGTCCGACTTTCATTTACACTGGAGTTGCTTGGGTTATACCCCCCGACCCAGTATGGCTTTTGTCGGTTTCAGGGTACTCTGGACCCTCTTCTCCTCCTTGGTCATGATGTACAGGAGGCCTTTTCCGGCCGGAATCTTGTTCTGGCCGTCTTTTTCGATGTTCAAAAGGCCTATGACACGACTCGGGAAGTTGTCATGGACCGTTTGAAGTCTTTCGGTTTCGTGGGCCTTTTGCCCACGTTTATTCGTAACTTCCTCTGCCGTCGCACTTTCCGCGTCCGTAATGGGGCGGCTGTATCTGACATGTATGTTCAGGAGGGGGTGCCTCAGGGGTGTGTCTTGAGCGTCTCCTGTTTCAATCTGGTCATGTCTGCGCTACCGGGGGTCCTCCCGCCCTCGGTGCATTGTTCCATCTACGCCGATGATCTGGCTGTCCATGCCGCGGGGACGAGCCCCCCCTCGTGGAGAGGCAAGTCCAACTCGTGGTCGATCGGGTTGAACGTTGGGCGTCGTCGGTGGGCCTTAGGCTGTCTTCCCCGAAGACTTCGTGTGTGGCCTTCCTTCCATCGAGGAGACGGGGCTCCGCGCCGTCCCGGCCTTTAATCTTGCACTCTGGGGTCAGCCTCTGGCCCTCGTTCAATCAGTATGTTTCCTGGGTATGGTCTTCGATAGCCGTTTGAGCTGGGTTCCCCACCTTCGCAGGCTGCGCGAGACTGCAAGACGCACCCTGGATTTGCTGGGACATTTGTCTCATACTACATGGGGCGCGGATAGGCGGACACTCCTCCGTTTGTACGTGTCCCTGGTACAATCAAAATTAGACTATGGGAGTGTGGTGTATGGCTCCTCCTCCCGTACGGCCCTTCGGATACTGGGCCCGGTCCTCTCTAGAGGACTGCGCATGTCATCTGGCGCCTTCCACTCCTCTCCGGTTGATAGTCTGTAGGTTGAGTGCGACATCCTTCCCTTGGAGGATCGGAGGTCGTTCCTCATTGCCAAGCACTATCTCCGGTTTCTCCGTCTTCCCAACTCTCCTCTGTTCCAGGTGGTTGAGAGGGCGTTCTGCCGGGATGGAGGTTGGTATTTCACTGACACGGTGACCTCCCTCCTTGATGGTATGGGCGCTCCTCCTCCACCCGTCATACCGGTCTCTTTCGAGGGTGTTGCACCTTGGGAGAGCACCCCTGTTACATGCTGTAGGGCGTTGCGCCCGTTCGCAGGGCCGATTCTGACTCTGCCTTGCTTCGGTCTCTGTTCCTTCAGCATACAGCGTGTCACTCTGCATGTGTTGCGGTCTTCACAGATAGCTCGAGGTCGGCGGGGGGCGTTGGGGCTGCGGCTGTTCCCCAGTCGTCTGCCCTTGCTTCCCGATGTACCCGCCTCCCTGATGAGGCTTCCGTTTTCACGGCGGAGCTCTATGCCATTCTGAGCGCTCTGGAGGTTGTGCGGGAACATCCGGATGGGTCGTTTGTTATCTATTCGGATTCCCGCAGTGCCCTGGATGGCTTGGAGTGTTTCGACCCCGTCCACTCACTGGTCCGACGTATCCAGTTACTGTGCCATATCATTGTCACTTTTGGTGGCAAGGAGGTGGTATTTTGCTGGGTCCCTGCACATGTTAACGTAGCTGGAAATGAGGCTGCCGATCAAGCTGCCCGTTCCGCGTGCCGACTACAGGTTTCACCCGTGTTCTTCCCCTTTTCGGATTATATCCCTGGTTTTCGTAGCTTTTTGCGCTTCCGGTGGCAAAGTCGCTGGGATGGCGCTACAAATAACAAACTCTGCAAGATTAAACCCAAATTGGGATGTAGGGCCTCTTCCTTCCATCGGTCGCGCCATAAGGAGGTGGCTCTGACCCGCCTCCGTATTGGCCACACCCACCTGACCCATGGCTATTTGATGGCCGGGGATCGGGTGCCCCGGTGTCCCAATTGTAACGTTCCACTTACAGTTGCCCACCTCCTTCCTGGTGGAGTGTCCGCTTTACTCTACTCCGCGCGCAGACTATTTTCCCTTTTTGGTGAGCGTCGGGCCTTGTGATAGGCTTGGCGCTATTCTATCTGAAGGTCCCTACTTTTCGGTGACCGGGTTGTTCTCCTTTCTCTCTCGTTCCCGACTTCTTTACCGGCTGTGATTCCGCTATGATTTTCTATATCTGTCCCCCCCCCCCCCCCTTTTTTCCGTCAGTTATTCATTTCCGCTAGCTGTTTCATAGTTTTCGTCTTATGCTCGCTCTGCTATCCACCTTTCTTTTGGTGTCCATGAGCGGTCATACTTTAATATATATATATATATATATATATATATATATATATATATGTGTGTATATATATATATATATATATATATATATATATGTGTGTGTGTGTGTGTGTGTGTGTGTGTGTGAAGAACGACGCTTGTACGGCATGCGAAGGTGCCCCCTCAGGGCATTGGTTTCTGCTCGTATGTAGGAGAATTACGACTTCTGATTAATCGAGGCCCATGGTGTAGTGGATAGCATATCTGACCGGCAATCGGAAGATCCCGGGTTCGATTCCCGGGTGGTTACCTCATTTTTCATTTGTTCGTTCTCCCTCCTCATCTTGTACGGAACGTTCTTCTATACAAGCGTCGTTCTTTACATTATATATATATATATGTATATGAGGGGTCGCGCGTCTTAAGGTACCTAAGCGCCACCACAGGCGAAAACGTGTTTTTGATGGATATCACTATTTTCACCCTTCCTCTGTCGCGTGGTTTGGGTTATAATGACCTTACGACACTAGAAGTATGGCTGAAAACCTTATGAAGCGAACTACTTTTTTCACCTCTATCGCCAGCCAAAAGTTCACCCAAGTTCGGAATAATAAGAAAATAAAAAAATAAAAAAAATATATATATAAAATATGAAAATCAATTCCAAAAACTTCTCAACATCTTCATTAGCATACTTAGAACTCTAATTTAGCTAAAAATGAACGTTCTAGCTCAATTAATAACAGAGATACTATTGCCAGAATATTGCTGAACTTTGGAGGCGATTTCTGACGAATTTTAATTTTGGCGCTTAGGTACCTTAAGACACGGGACCCATCATATATATATATATATATATATATATATATATATATATATATATATATATATATATATATATTATATATATACACCTCGTAGCAGTTCCGTGCGTTGGTCTCTCTTCACACGAAGGTCAAGCTGGTGGCCCCGCCTGTAGGCCTGGCTTGGTGGAGGAGCGAGTTGCTCTCGCGCTCTCCACCCCACATAAGTAACTACTCTCGACTCATCTTGTGCCATCTTGAGCCAGGCATCTAGTCTTCTTTTGAAGACTTCAACTTTGACCCCTGTCACGTTTCTGAGGTCTTTTGGAAGCTGGTTAAAAAGTCTTGGCACCCCTGAAAAACCAAGCTGTTTTCCTTCAGTGTTGAAGAGGTCTCTTGTCGGTCCTTTAATTTGGGTACACTACACAATCTGCCTTTCCTATTTTCCAGTGTGTATATATATATTTTTCGGGGGGGGGGGGGGGGGTTAACTTCCTTCGCAACATCTAAGGTCATATGACGGAGGAGACCTACAGCTTTACGTGGGATCCCCACGGGTCGCTACATAATCTGGGCGCGGAGGACGGTCTCTCATCCAACTATTACCCAGACCCAATGTCGCTTAACTTCGCTGATCTCCGGGAAGCGGTGTTACGACATTGGCCACGACGTAAGAATTATTTATAAGAATTATTATAGTTGTATTAGTCGTGTTTATGCCGTAGTGTAGAGACGTGTTTGAAAAGGCTTTTTCTTTTGAGCAGTTCCTTTGTTATTATTATTATTATTATTATTATTATTATTATTATTATTATTATTATTATTATTATTTCAGGAAGATGTTACGCGACCTTTGAAAACAAAGAAAATCGGGTGTCCTGCAATTTTAAGTGTAAGCAGAATAGCTCGTTTTCCGGACTTCGACGTAAGTGCTAGTTTACAATGGATTAATTGAATCGCTTCCTTCATAGCTAGTTTTTGTGTTTAAAATGTCCTTTGTCTGAAAATAATTTTTGTATTTTTCTTAGATAAGTGATCTTGCGCCAAACTGTGAAACAGAAGTGTTGAATGAATTAAAAGATGCTTGGGATTTTAATACATCGAGAGTTCGGTATTATATTGAGTACCACTTGAGAGATCCAAAAGCGTCAGACCACAAGGGACACGAAGTCCAGTATCTGGTGAGGAAAAACATTTTCATTGAACATTTATTTAGTTTGCTTAAAATAAATTAATTGTTTGTAGTTTAAATTCAAGATGATAAACCAACAACAGAATATTTTATACTGTTAATAAATGTACTGCATCGTCTGTTTTTGTCGTAAGATGAACAGCAACCGTTTCAAAGAACCTGTTGACCCAAGAATTTTAGATAAAATTCGAGAATTGACGAGGCAAGGGTACACCGGAGCGAAGATGGTTCATCAAAAGGTGGAAGAGTTCATCAAAGAGGAGTTGTTCAAGGGAGAGGAAGATCCCCCTTTGAATCGCAGGAGATACAACCCCAGTCGGAGGGACATACGATACGCTATTTTTAAGGTGAACAATAGAAGGCATTTCCTATTAAACTGGATCTTACCATCTGTCAATTATGAGCTGTAAAGTGCTATTTTTATTAGCCATCTGTTATTTATGTAGCATTTTTTATTATATGAACTTTACATTTTTGTACAGTTTTTCTTGTATAACTATTGTGAAGCGTAGAATTAGTTCAGTATACCTTTCTTCAGGCAAAAGAGGAACTTAAAAAGGAAGGTAAGAGCTTGGTCCAACTTCAGTGTTCTGCACTGGCAAGTGAGATTTCGCACATGGTGAAAGACATCACTCATGAACAGTACCTGACTCAGTTGAAGTCTTATTTGACGATTTTGTGGAAAACCGTAAAATCTGAGGAACCTTTAGAGTCTCTCTTACTTTTAAGGTAAAGAAATTAATTTTAAATTCATTGCATGAGGCCCTATTCATGAATGAGAAGCAGACAGATCTGATCGACTGCATATTTCATTTAATGTATTTGATTTGAATGGTTCTTTCAGTAATTATTGTGTACTATACAAGTGTTGTAGTAATATCAGAAGCTTTATTGCCTATTCGGAAGGCTATTTCTCTTCGTTTAACTTTGAGTTACAATAAAGATTTTAAAAATTCCCATCAATTTATCATTGCTTCAATGTCCGACAGAAAGTGCGTCTTCCTTGCCATTCTAGTCTTCTTTTTCTTTTCAGCAACAGCAACATAGACTCCCATTGCGTGTCATCCTCGGCGCCAACAACGCCCAAGAGAACGCCCAAAAAGAGGAAATCCGAGGAGTGTTCCGCTTCCGCTGCGACCGAAAAGGACTTCATAGCGGAGCAACCAGAGCAGATGCAGGACCACGTGATTGAACAGTTTTACATCAACGTGCCAGAAGCCAACGAGAACGTGTTTAACGCTCAACTCTACGCCCAAGAATTAGTTGATATCAACGCCGGCCTCGTGGATCCACTTCAGCTCACGCCAGAAGACAGCACCGTCACCGAAGTCTATTACTACTACCCGGACGGTACTTGCGAATTGGCAACACCCGACACCCTCTCTAACGTCCAGACGTGATTTCCGCTTTCATCACCTTTATATGAATCTTGAATGGTCCGCGTTTTTGTTTATTTAGGCCTTATCAGTTGACTCTCTCTAGCTCGATATTGAGCGGTTTGTGATCGTAATGAAGATCGAAATGATTTTTCTTATTCCGAAAATGGTGTAGGAAAACGTGTTAAAGTTGCGCAGTGAGAAATGCACAGAAACCGTGAATGTTCCTAACGGCCTTTCATTTATTTTTAAGTACCTGCATTCTGAACATCTTCACTGTTATTTACTTTCATCCTTAGTTTTACACACAAACCTATTTTTTTCCGCCAACCGAAGGCCAGTAAAATTATACATTAGCTTCCCATCTCAATTCACAGTTATGCTGTGAATTCCACGGTAAATGAAATTATTTTGTATGATACACGTACATAAATTATTGTTTTATTGTTGACCACTCGTACAGCTTTAACTGTTTACTATTGTTTTTGTTTAAACTAATAGTGAAATATGAAGTACAGTTTTAACCATATGAAACGCGGGCAACTCGCCAAAATATATATACTTTTAATCAATCATATGGTGTTAGGTTTGTCCATTCGTAAGAATAATCTAATACATGTCGATCAGGTTCACCACCTATTTTGCGACTCGTTAGCCAAGTTTTTTTTTCGGGAATTGTTTTTGGGTTCGCCCGCAAGAACACCACCTTGAATCGGCCAAACACCTCTGCGTACAGTTAAGATTATTGGGAGATAACCGTTGCATTTTTATGACGAGCGCTAGCAGATTCATGTGGTTTATACTGTACATTATAATAATAATAATACTCCAATTACAGTACAGACACTCCCATGGAGTCTCTCAGTATAAAAAAGTTGGTGTATTTAATGAAAGTTTAATCTTGAAATTGTGTGTCATCTTTAAATTGTGAATACATTTGGTGGGTACAAAATTCAGCTTTAATTAATTAATACGTACCAATGCAATTGATGCAATCGACCAAGATAAACAGTAGGTGAAAGAATGATCCATGTACAGTATATCCTTCGTTATCTTCCGACCGCAAGTAGACTTGCGGAGTTTATATACCTGTCGGAAGATGTTGACGGCTGAAACTGTTAAGTTATAAATAAAACACACAACGGATGTGTCTGAAATAATTATAAGCACTGTAGTTAATCCCAGAAAACGGAAAATATGGAAGGAATTGTAATGGTTAATCGTAATTCTGTTGGTGGGATGATATTTTTGAGTATTTCCATGTTACTAAGATCCCGATGACTGATTCCCGCAGACCCGACCATCAGTTCGCAATATTCAAAACTTGTTTACAACCATAATTGGTATAACTTGGGGTAAGTTATTGCAGGATGCAATTTCACCCCACCCCCTCACCCCATTTTAATTTCGGACGGGCACAGTGCTGCTGGCTGCTGCTGCTGCTGCTGCTGCTGCTCCTGAAGTAGTTTTTAATTTTTTTTTAACATGTTTTCAGGAAATGTATATTTTTTGTATATAGTATTTTTTTTCTATCCTGCATCCACCAGCTGATCTTCATTTTTCATCGTGACATTGGACGAACTCGAAAGTCTAGGTGGGATTTGTTGCTTTTTCAAACATTTAAATTTTAAAATATAGAAACAAACGAAGCTAATAAGTCAGGAAGTTGGTTAATTATTTATTAGCACTTAAAAATCTAAAGGATCTGTTGGCTTTTAAGCCTGAATGAAGTATGAACGATTGAACGTCCATCAACTTTGGCTTTGGTTTGCTAACTTCAATAACAGACAGCAGTGCTGTATATAAATGTTTGCGACTGAAGTTGGCAGTTTTTAAACTTCCTGTTCGTATCTCTAAAATAACACTGCCCAACACCAATTTTGCTGATTTAATTCTAACACCTGTTTTTAGGTAACTTTGGTGTGCTGATTTCAAAAATCACCTTAGTTTTTGCCTATCACGTCAGGTTTTCGAGCAATCAAATACGGAGATATCGCATTTTGGCAGTGTTATGCCCAATTTTTTTTCTTTTTAAAAAAATAAGTTTTTACATACTCAGAATCAGCATGGAAAAGTAAACAATTGTGCAGGGAGTGAACTTTAATATACAATGGTAATATTGACACACACCGTGATTAAAAGTGTTTAAATAAGCAAAAAATGAATCCATGATCATGACGTCACGCTCACACCTGGGGAAATCACAGATACCCAAGATTTTAATATGTTGTACATGACCTTTAGATTTAATGCACAGATTTGCGTATTCCACAAATAAAATTTTAACAGCAAAACAGCTGTTAACGTCTCAAAAATCATCAATTTTGATAAGCGCCCTTCATGGATCACCCAAAATAGGCATATTGCATTGCACATTGCACGAAAACCTGATGTGATGGACAAAATCTAAGGCGATTTTTTAAATCAGCACATCAATATTATCCAAAAACAGGTCTTAGAATTAAATCACCAGCAAAACATTTTTTTTTTGTTGGGCAGTGTAATTGATTAATTCGTGCCTTACAAGCAAGGTTGGCAAGGGAATTTTAACCTAAACTTCAACCTAACATCAATGTATGTATGTATGTGAATTTTGGTTACCTAAAGTAGAGTTAGTGTTGAGATTTTCAGTTCTACTTGGGTGTATCATTTAGGCCGGGTCGAAATCTAGTCAAAATGATTTTTTTTTTAGATGGGCACTATGTGGGGTTTATGAAATGATATCCTGACCAACATACTCCAAAAGAAAATTTATGCTCCCCTCCGTACCACTAGCATACTCCCTTTTATTTTTGGCTCCGCCCCCAAATTAAAAATAGTATCAAATCAAAATGGAGATCATTTAGAGCGTTTTTTTATAGAGATGACCCCCCTTTAAAATTGCATAATATACCTCTCGTACAATTTTCAGGCAATTATCCAAAAAATTTCAAATCCTTGAAAAATTGCCGCATCCCCAAAAAGTATCAGTATATAGAAAAGGGTGGCATAAACTTTAGTTTGGAGTACTGATTGCCTAGGAGACCAATTCATAAACCTCATATAGGCCTAGTATATTTGTTTGAAAAGAAGAGAATTAGTCTATTGTACCATTTATTACAAAAAAGCTTTGAATTAAAAACAAAATTTAATTTAAAAATTACCTTCACAATTCACTAATTACTTGTGGATGTGCCTTGGCCCCATTGGCTTTTCCATTCAAACTGTGGCAGTCTTTTTCTTGATTCCAGTTGATTGAGGATAAATTTGTGCCGATTGCCGTAGCCAATCCTTTGTTTTGATGCTTTTGTCACTAAGTTCACTGCACTTTACACGCTTTGACTGTGGCATGAAAAGGCAGCAATTTTCAAGGGTTCTGTTCTTGTATGCAGTAGCTCTTCATTGCTGAAATTCCTCATCAATGGTGGAGGATTGATAGCTTCCTTTCTCCAGTCACTCATCTCATAGTAGTCTTTGGAATCGAAATTTAGAGATTTAGGAAGCTCAAAATTTCGTGTGCCACTGAAACGTGTCCAACTGAGAAGTATCTTCTGAAGAGTATCTTCTCTGACATGTCTGCTATCAGTAAGCATTGACAGTAGGATAGCTTCGGGATTGGCAAAATAGGCATTATTACGGAACACCGGTTCCATAATAATGCGATGTTTTTCTTCCAATCCTCGCATCAAGACAATCAAATGAAAAAAATTCCGTGCTCCGTCAGTAGCTTTAGGATGGGATTTGATATGAAACCATCCAGGAGCATATGATTTCATGACGATGGTTACCAGTTCTTTCAGATTTTGTTCGGGATGCAAAGTCGATACATATAAACGAAGAATCCGGTTTGCTCGGGTAATCCAGCGAGCATGATGAATGGCACCTGGAGACCTGCGGGCTAGACTCAGATACCCATCCAGATTGCACTGCTAGAGACATATCATAGAGATACTTTTGATCACTGCTCAACTCTTTCACGACATTCAGTGGTATATCTTGGACGTTGCCCTGAACTGGTGAAAATGCCACTAAGTCTAAAATGGTTAAATCACTTCAATTTGGCTCCAATTGAACCTTTAAAGGTATTTGGCCTTGATGTTTTTCCGTCTATGGTTTCAAATATGTGTCTGAAGGGGAGTTCGTTCATGTGTGAAAGAGACACGAGCCATTGAACTGATCTATGCAAAAAAATTTCAATAAATTTTATGGTACCAGCAATTCTACAAGTATTGACAGCAGTACCGTCGCATAGCAGAGCATTGAGAGAGTCGATGCTCGCTGAATCAATTAAGAACGTTATAATTTCATCAGCTATACACCGAGCATTTCCTGCGTCAGGGCAGAGATGGTCCACATAGATACCTCCAGGGTCTTTGATCAGCACATAATGTTGTTGTTCTCTTTTCCATGCTTGGTTAACGTATCCTTTCTTCCATCAAACCCTATACATTCAATATTCACATTTTCACATCTAGATCTAACTATTTTTCTTGCCTACACGAATTCTCTCTCTATCTATTTTCTTCCTATCAAGCATGTTAGATTGATCGATTATTCCCATATCTTTCAATGCAGCATTAACAATAGCTGCTGTAGCTCTCGAACTCACACGGTAATGGTCTGCCACCAATGGTAATTCATTGTATGAATACCTATTTTGATCATTTTCAATCAATTCCACATCGGGCACGAATTCTAGCTCATTGTCACTGTCTTCTATATCTTCGCTAAAGTCACCTACTGAAGAAGATGGTACAACTTCCATAGCCTCTGCCATTTCCACTTGTAACCTTTGTTGCCTCTCTTGTTCTTCTCTTGCTCTTGAGAGAGATCGTCTCTGGACAGCGGCAGCTTCACGATCAAATGGCCCTAATTGATTTATTCTTTGCTTTTGGCATACAAATGACTCCCACTCTACCATTGGGATTTTTACCTCGCATCGACAAAACGGCCTTTCTATTCCTTTATCATAACATTTGCAAGTACAAATGTCAAACATTTCATCATATGAAGCAAGTTTTTTAGCAAAATTTTCGTTCCTTTGACGTAGAGGAACCTTGTTCAAGGAAAGAGCTGATCTGATTAATCTTTCCACTGCAGAAGTAGTAGATCTTTCTTGAATGACAGGGAAAGAGAACATGGCCCAAATATCTTGAAGATCTTTGGTAACTATATTGTAGCAATCGTTCGCAGTTGCTGATCCCCCTTGACTTGATTTTTTCTCTTTTGAATGAAGAAATAGTGTCTGACAACGTTTGCCTTTGTAGGAATCATTGATCGGCGGAATTCAGTGGCAAAATCAAAAGCTGCATTCGAAGATTTGTTTCTGGTTGATATTTTTTCAACCTTTTTAAAAAATTAAAAATCCAGCTTTTATAGAATCATGCATGGATCATAAGTAAATCTAAAGAGCATAAATTCTTATAATTCCTGTAAAAATATATGATAATTAGAACATGAAATTTATTGGTATTGAATTTGAAATTCAACACAGCTCAGTAAATTGATTACACATAAACGATGTTTATGTGTAATCAATTTTCTGATATAGCAAATATTTTGAGAAAATACGCGTGGTGAAAATTTTGAGAAATCCAAATGTTTGAGGTAATTGCCTGAAAATTGCACACGAGATATATTATGCAATTGTAGGGGGGAGTCATCTCTATGAGAAGATGCTCTAAAATCAGTGGTGCACAAACTTTTTTGATGTGAGGGCCAAACCAACCATCTGTTTTATATGTAGAGGCCAGATATATAAATTGGGTCACTTTTATATTCTAACTTTTTCATTGAATTGAAAAGACCCGTGGTGGCCACATTTGGCCCGCGTGCCAGGGTTTGTGCATCACTGCTCTAAATGGTCTCCATTTTCATTTATGAGACTATTTTCATTTTTGGGGCGGAGCCAAAAATAGGAGGGAGTATGCTAGTGGTACGGGGGGGAGCATAAACTTTCTTTTGGAGTATGTTGGTCAGGACCCCAATTCATAAGCCCCACATAGTGCCCGATCTGCCCCCAGAAATTCGACCCGGCCTAGACTGTATATATATTAGAACTTATTAGACCGTACCCTGTAACTAACTAGTTTAGGTAACCAAAACTAAAATACATTGATGTGGTGATACTTTAAGCAGAAAACAAAATAAAAATAGAAAATTCATTAGTTATTGAAAATCGCTACAAAATAATGCTGGTATTAACACTAAGAAAAATACAAAATCCCTCATCATTTAATCTTTATAATATCAGTCAGGTTGTTATTATGTCTGCAGCAAGTCCAGCAACAAAATCAAAGTCGTCATGATCATCATTTGTTGGCTCTGCTCTAATAGAAGAGGATGACAGGATAGCTTCTTTCCACCAGAAGTGACTGTACACTCTAACCAGTTTGGCTACACGTTCGTTGCTAAGCCTATTTCGGAGTTTTGTGTGTACCAGTCCAGCAGAACTAAACAGGCGCTCAACTCTTACACTGGAAGGAGGGCATGCAGAAATAGCCATCATGAGATGGCAAAAACTTTTCACTGGCTCGAGTGTAGAAATTTACCAATATATTGCCAATACTTGAGCGGCGCCAGCTTGCATAAAGATTTTTCAAAAAGCCGTTTTTGGGAACATGGTGTCATCATCTGTTTCATAGGCTGCCAGCACCACAGCGAAGTCGTCATCTGCGACAAAGCTACGTACTGTGTGCTGCCGCTCCATATTCAAACTGAGCCAGTTGCCATGAATTGCTTCCGTTCCTCCTTCAGCTTGCTGTAATTCAGCCTTTCTCCGGTGGTCAACAAGATAGGCAAGAAGATGCTGAGGTGTTGCAACTTCAGAACGTTTCTCATTCTGCTCACGAACTTCAGCAATGATGGCCTGGTTGGCAATTAAACTCAGCCACGGTGCTACGCAGTCAGACGGTGTTGTGGTCATCCTAAAAACAAAAGATACGCAAACAACAGTCATTAGTATCTAGTTAAGTATTATTTATAACAATAATATACCAAATTACTAAAAATAAACAGTTTATATTAACAGTTATGTAATATGTATTTTTTTTGTCAAGTTCGGAATTCAAAAATATCTAGAAACTCTCTTGCGTATTTGCTTTACTCACTTGAAATGCATTGAGTGCTCGAGAGATTGCATCCAGCTGAAGCAGCATATTTTTTGCCTCCAGTAATAGGACGTGGTTATCAATATGCTTCCTGATGTTTGGTCCGATTTCATCACCATGCTCATATCTGATTTCAACATATTTCTGTTGATTGGTCACAAATGTCCGCAGACATGCATGTTGGCTGGTCCATCTGGCAACGTTTAAAATTAATATTATTTTATACGGGTTATAGCTCTATTGCTTAACTACCTACGTACTACACATTATTAATGTAAAATATAAATTCTGTCATTTCATTGTTCACTTGAATCACTTTAAATAGTAAATAGCTAGCAGTCAAATTATTATTGCATATTACGATATAAATCATGATTAATATAGCTATCAGTTTTCAGTATTAAATGGGTCATCTGATACGTTTAAAAAATTAAACACCTGGTATGGAAAAACTATATATGCTTACAACATGGTATTGTATGTGGTACCTTTACTTCTTAATTAAATATAAATTATTAATTAATTGAATTAAATATCTAAAAAATTGCCTCGGGATTGGCGACATAGCCTATTGGGAATGAAAATAATTACCATACATACATAGAACCCAATATGGAGGCATTGGGCCCACCCAACTGCAAGAGAAATTATTATTATTTCGTGTTCAAAATTTTCCACTGCTGACTCATGAAAATTACTTCGAGAGAAGAGTCAATGAACTTTGCAAAATCAGCAAATAATAAAAATACGAAGATAGGAGTGTATATTATATTATAGCGGCTCGCTCGGAGCTTGCTTATGTTACAGCGATGCTTTAAGCAGGGAAGATGTGCTTTATCTTCCTATAAGTTCTGAGTGAAATCCTCAATATAAAACCTAATAACTATAAAAAGGATAGGCCTCTTCCTTCAGGTATTTAAATACAGTGACTGCCTATATTAGTTACATCAAAACAACTCGTGTAACTCCATCGTACCGCGGCCCTACATCGAAAAACATCGTCGCGTCCTACGAACAGAAGCGAGGCCCAACGAAATAATAAGGTAAGGCAATTTCTTTCATTACCATTAGGCAGCGCAAATATTGAAGGCAAATAAACATAAAGAGGTCCTTTGAAGACCTACATATACATAACTCTCTAACGAAAAAGCGTAGGGCTTTTGTCGTTAATTCTCCACTGTAATCTGCTGGAAATTTCCAACGTATGAGGGTATCAGGCAATCAACCTATAGCTTTATATAGTTTTTTCACACCTGGTATTATTTGGAAATTGTGGTAGCATCCCTCCCATCTCTTTCAACCAGGCTGCAGGCCGATGATGGTCACGGAAGTATTTGTGAACATCTTTGATAGCAGCATTTATTGGAGCCGGGGTTGCTGTACTTTCAATCAGGTTTAAGTAATGTGCACTGCAACCATAGGCAATGAGATCAGGCCTCCAGTCAATCAACAACTAAAAAAGATAGTAACGTATGAAACAATTAGCTAACAAGTTAACAACAATGGACGGGTAAGAACTAGTTAGATTTAGTATTAGTATTATGTAGGTAGTTACAGAAGTAACCAGGGGCCGCTCGTCGGTAGGCACTGCGGAACTGCAGCACCCCCATGATCTTATGATCTTTATATTTAAATTTTAAAATAGCCTCTCTGATTGTTTTTTTCAATGAACTTTGAGTTTTTAAATCAGATTATATCCTTTTTTCCTTAACCTATTTCAATGCCGAACGAATGAATCACGAAAGTAGCTTCAGCCTTCCCGTGGAACTGCGTACTTAACCGTTCCAGATTTTGTTCGAAACGCTTGAAACCTCGGTGGCGGACGTACGAAGAGCGAGTCAGAATCGCGGGTTTAAGAGGATCCAAAGCACTGTGGACAGAGCAGTGCCGATTTGTTTGTTTGATGTGGTAGTTGTGTTGCTGTATCGTTTGCTAATTCGAAATTTAATTTCCGAATTGCATTTATCAATGATTCGTTATCATTTATTTTTTGTTGTGAGATTGAAGTTAATTATATAATAATTGGATTATTTACAATATATAGCTTTCATTTCTTAGAATATTTTTTCGCTCAGAATAAAAACAGAAGAGTGGAATTTGTTTATAATTAAATTTTTGGCAAATTCGAAATTACCCGTTAAGCGTAAGTACCCTATAATTGATTTTATGATACTATTTTACTTATTTTTATGACTGAGTAGTGAGTAGTTATCTATTTATCTATTCGACTTTCTCTCTCTCTATATATATATATATAATCGACACAATTGTTCGCAATTTCTGAGGCAGCACCCCCATAACTGAAAGTCACGAGCCGCCACTGGAAGTAACCCATGTAATGCCAGTTCTTAGATAAACTTCTGTCAAATATTTGACAATTTATTATTAATGTCATTGTTAGTTTGTTACTCTATTACATATGTAGTGGACTAGTGGTGCACCATGCAGTTATGAATCCTACTAGCAGTGCAAGCAGGAAATAATAAACTTCATTGTTCTAATGAATGCCATTTTCATAATAATATAACTTACTTTACGAACAAGTTTCATCTTAGGCTCATTATCTGAGACAACGCCCACAATGATGGCTCCACACTCTTTTTCTGCATTCGTTATAGTTTGCTTGGTAAGGCTGAAGCAATAGTCTGCTGTTTTTTTTCAACTGCCAGTTTGGATTAAATATTAATGTAACCCGTAATGCTGCAGGTCTACAAAGTGTTATTTGGTGAGTTTCTTCGAACGAATCAATATTATACCATCTTAAATGTCAATTTTCAAGTTCTGAATACAAACTTTTAGCTACCTTTTTCACTCTGTTTTAGGGTATATTTTTGCATGCAGCAGGAATAACTTGTAAGCAGGGTTGGTCGGGTAAAATCTCCAGGTACTTTTACCAGGTTTTTACCCAAGCGCAATGGATAGTACTGGCCACAATGGATTCATTGTGTATGTTGGACCAGCCATCTTGGGAAACAACACAAAACTGTTGAGAAGTGTCTTCATCTCATTTTTTACTATCGAATCGGCTTCATCTAGAAGGGGCCCAACAAGCTGCTTCCTACTTAAAATTTTTCGATGCATCATGCCTGTACTAGTTTCTTCTAGTGCTTTTTGAAATGTTTCATCGTCAGCAACACGGAATGGAATCCGATTCTGAAAAACATAATAACATGTATTAGAATGTTCTGAATGGTCAGGTCATAGACTTACTATAGTTAGCTACTGTTATCTGTAGTTTGTACCTAATAGTAAGGTATTCAGTCACTGAAGAATCAAGTGACAATACTAGATAAGTACTGTGTAGGTACAAACCTAATAGAAGAACTGAGCCCAAGCACGCTGAATGCTTCTGAACTTCTCTTCAGATGTTCATTGAACATACAAGCTGATGGTGTTACTGTTTTTTTGACTTGAAGTGCATTTTCTTTTTTTTTGGGTTGCTGCCATGACATTGTTCTTGAAAAGATGGGGGTCCATTCCTTCTTTTCTTCTTTTTGAGAGTAGAGCTAATAGGCCAGTCCGTGGCCTTATGGCTACATTATGTAATGTCAACCTCCATGGATTTTGATTGGCTAGAAACATTTGGACAATTTGGTGCATCTAATGATAGGTCAATTATTTCACTATCAGTGACAGAGTCTTTAGATGTTGACCATGCTCTTGAGAGACATCTTGGAGTGTCAGGTGTTGTATCTGGAGCTTCTTGGGTGTCATGAAGTGCTGCTGAAGTGGCACTGTTGGTAGTAATTATAGTTGAAGAAGAAACAACAGTTGTCAATCTGGCAGCAGGAATCTGTAATCCAGCAGTAGATTTTGAATTTGCTTCTGACTCCGAGACATTTATTTCCCCTCCTGTTCCTGCTGTACTGCCACCACTACCATCAGATTTAGATGTCACAGGTGATAGTTGTAGTTTTTTTTTACTTAGAACATCGTTTTTGATGTTCTTTCACACGGTCACTTCGTTTTGACACAATTGTGAGGCACTTGATACGCCGTACTTTTGTTTGAGAAATCTCCCTAAATCTAGCCCACACAGGATCTTTAGGTCGACCACCAAGAAATTTTTTGCAAAAGTTATCACAATTATGAAATTCTAGTGTCACGTGCAGTGTTTAAACTATGTTACTGTAAGTTTTACCAAGTTTGTTAGGGTTTTTCAGTGTTTTGGGGTTTTACCAGGGCTAAAATCAGCGCTTGGGTAAAAACCTGGTAAAAGTACCTGGAGATTTTACCCGACCAACCCTGCTTACAAGTTATTCCTGCTGCATGCAAAAATATACCCTAAAACAGAGTGAAAAAGGTAGCTAAAAGTTTGTATTCAGAACTTGAAAATTGACATTTAAGATGGTATAATATTGATTCGTTCGAAAAAACTCACCAAATAACACTTTGTAGACCTGCAGCATTACGGGTTACATTAATATTTAATCCAAACATTAAATGAGACTAAACAAGTTAAATTGACCCTAAAGATATTTCGCTATTCAGAACCATTTCGGCCAACTCAAAATCAGGACAAAGTCTTTGATTTTAACTAGTCGTCATATAAACTTTTAAAATTAAGTACGCTGCTTGTCATTGAAATAAAATCGTTGTTTCTAGAAGCTTAAAACTAAAATAATCGGCAAATGTACGGTGTACATAAAGTCCTTTCCCGATTAGAAACTTTAATTATAGGAAATCCAAAGAGAGAGTAATGCTTTGTTTTGCATATTGCATAACGCATCAAGTTTGTTTTATTAAATCTCAATATGTGCACCGTTAGTTACACCAGCACATTCAAGCGAAATTCGAGTTCACACCATACGTTCACTAGCATATCTCCCGTGACTGTTGATAACAACGCAAAACCTCGCACGGTGAGTGTGGTACACAGTCCTTTACATATTCCCACAAAGAATTCCGGGGGCGTGATATCGGGGGATCGTGGAGGCCATAGCACCGGCTCGTCCCGCCGAATCCATCTTCTGGGAAAAAGAGGTGTTCAGGAACTCGCGCACCAACAAATCCCAATGTGGAGGCGCACCATCTTACTGTAAAATGATGGATGGTTGAAGGTCTTCTAACTGGGGGGCTACAAAGATGTCATCAACAATGTCACGAGAGATATGCTAGCGAACGTATGGCGTGAACTCCAATTTCGTTTGGATGTGCTACGTGTAACGACCTGCGTACATGTTTAAATTTAATGAGAAACAAACTTGATGTTATGCAACAACATGCAAAACAAAGCATTAGTGTCTCTTCTATGGATTTCCTGCAATTTATTAAAGTTTATAATCGGGAAAGGACTTTGTATACACCCTGTAGATTTCAAACTCGAAATGTTCGCTTAGACATGACATCCACGTGTTAATTGAAATTTTGACTACATCTGTAGCTAGTAAATTTACAGAGTAATGCAGATTGCAAGTTACACAATGAAATAGAATGAACAAAGACGTATAATGACTTGAAATGTTACTTCAATTAAATCTAAGAATGAGCTCCACCTCCCACTGGATGACCAAAAGCAGGATTCGTCATACTTATTGAAGGTACGAGAGTTTTTAAGCCATTGACTGGTATGGAATTGGCGACCATTTTGTAAACCTTTCGTACCAGACATTCTCAATAGGACTGAGGTCTGGAGATAGTGCTGGCCAGTCCATCACTGATATCTTCGAACCTCAAAGAACTTAGTATGCTTGGTATTGTGGATAGGCCCGTTGTCCTCCAAAGAGGTCCACCGTTTTCTTTTTCCTAGTGAAAAGGTTCCCCTTTTTTTCAGTGTTTCACGCAGCTAGTCGAGACGTTACAATTTGCAGCGTGAGTTTGCCTCTATAACCGAAAGCACCCCATACCATAATGGATCCACCACCACTACGACTCCCTTTTCAAGTCATGCCAGTAAAATTTAAATCAATTAGGTGTATGTAAATGTAATTCCTTTTCATGGGACAACATTAGTCTTCCATTGTTCGCTCCAGGTTTAGAGTGCAGAAGTTTTACCATTGGTTAATGAAAATTTTGTTTTTGCTCGGGAAAAAAGTAACAGTGACCAGAGTTAATATTGGTTGACAAGGTAAAATAGCATCTTGGAGAATTACTGACATTCTCAGGCCCCACATTATTATTAAAATTATTGCAAGGAATAAAGAAAAAGAACGCATAAAAAGGGAACACACACATACACACACAAAAAAAACCAGTAATACTAATCTAGAGACCGAGGCAGGAACCGGGAAGGCGCGCGACAAATACGTAAGTACAGTGCTACAATGGGATTTCCTAAATATTTGTCTGGAAAACTCAGGGAATTTAAAACGGTAAATTTTGCTTTTGCTCGGGGAAAAAAGTAACAGTCACCAGGGTTAACATTGGTTGACGGTAAAATAGCATCTTGGAGAATTACTGACATTCTCAGGCCCCACATCATTATTAAAATTATTGCAAGGAATAAAGAAAAAGAACGCATAAAAAGGGAACACACACACATACACACACACAAAAAAAAACAAGCAGTAATACTAATCTAGAGACCGGGACAAGAGCCAGGACGGCGCGCGACAAATACGTATGTAGCGTGCTACAATGGGATTTCCTGAATATTTGTCTGGAAAACTCAGGGAATTTAGAACTGGTGAGCCAGTGGCCACGATGTGAATAATACCTCAGCAGTGGCGTACTAAGGGGGGTGCGAGGGGGGCGGTCCGCCCCGGGTGACAGCCAGGAGGGGGGTGCCAGCGGGAGAGTTGAAATACCAGTACAAGTTTTCAAACCAAATGAAAAATTCGCCAAAGTAAGAAAAAAAATTAAAAATGTTCAAACTATTACAACAGCTTAATGTTAATTTCCACTATAAAATAACTTTTTATTTTTATTGGCAATACAAAATTTACAAACGAAAAATTAAATATTTGATAAAAATTACATCGAAGCTCAAAGCTCTAAAACTGTTTCTTGAAGATCAGCGCAATGAAATTGTGGAGAGGGCCATTCATTATGCAACTACAAAGTGTGAGGAAATGGACATTTCTATGGAAAGAAGAGGGAGAGTAAAGCTCCGAAAAAGGATGCCAGGAGAGATGACAAAGGATGCTGGTCTCACATTGCCAGAGGAAGTAAAAAGGGCTATGTTTGAATGTCTTGATCGCTTTCATCAAGAATTGGAGATTCGTTCTAAGGCAGTGGATCAAATTCTGTCAATCTTCGCTGTTATTCAGCCAAACACTTTGGTTGTTGCAACAGAAGAACTTCGGAAGTATATTCCAAATTTGACTCAGATTTTTTATGAATTCTCTGATGAAGATATCAGTGTGGAAATTGGACGACTTCGGAGGCATTTGGAAGCTGCCAAAATCAGCGTTGAAGAGGAAAAGAAATGGACAGCATTGCAGTTTCTGGAGTTTATTGTGAAATGGGATTTTTGTGAATCTTTGCCAAGTTTGTCACTGTGTTTGAGATTCTTTTTGACTGTCTGTGCGTCTATTGCTTCATGTGAAAGAAGTTTTTCCAAATTGAAATTGATAAAAAATTTCTTTCGCTCGACCATGAGTCAAACAAGATTGACAAATCTGGCTTTACTTTCAATTGAACATGAATATGCAAAGAAGGTGAATTTTGATGAGGTCATTGATCAATTTGCAGAAATTAAGGCTCGAAAGCAGAGACTGTGAATCTTCTCTATTTACCTTTGAAGAATAGGCTGAGGCTCAGCCTATTCTTCAAAGGTAAATAGAGAGGATTCACGCTCAGCCGCTGAGCGTTGAGACTAGATTTCCTGTGTTTTTGGTATAAAATAAAATGCAGTATTACCTGTTCACTGAATTTTTAATGTCCTGCATTTTTCTTATTTCCAATTTGCTTATGACAGTACTGTACTGTTTAAAAATCTACCTGCAAACATAATATATTTTTCAGTGTGTTTAAATTTTAAAATTATTTATAGGGGGGGGGTGCCAAAGGAAGGATCCGCCCCGGGTGCCAAATACTTTAGGTACGCACCTGTACCTCAGGCAATAACCTTGCTCAGAATGCTTTAAACAACAAATTGGAACATTACAGTACTGATTCTCAGAACTGGAAAGTAACTGAGTTACTGTAATGGTTACTTTTTTAGTAACTTGACAGGTAACTGAGTTACTCACGAAGAAGAATAACTACTATCTTAACTCAGCAACTTCTCACGATTAACTTGTAACTGCATTCTACAATTTCTCTAGTTCCACATTTAAAACGTTTAGTTTCACATACTTTTTAAACTTGAAATTCTGACACCACCTTATGACATTAAACAGCCGACGATGGAAATGTTATTTAAATGTAGTTTGCTGATTAGTACTTAACAGGTAGGCCCACGTAAGTTATGCACCGGTAGGGTGGCCCACTTTTCAATTTTCTTTTAAAAGTATAGGTTATCGTAGTTTTTCCCATTATTTGGCACTATACTAGGTGCTCTTCCAATATGTGCTCTACCGCGAAACTGTGATCTACCATATTCCAATACGTGCTCTACCGTGAAACTAGCCTTATAAGGCTAACTAACGAAAATATCATGACTTAACCTAACCAATCGTTAGGTCAACTATACGCCCTTGACGATTGGTTAGGTTAAGTCGTGATATTTTCGTTAGTTAGCCTTATAAGGCTAACTAACGTACCTGCTGCTAATCCGAATAATCTAAGGTAGATCACGTATTGGAATGTAAATTTTAAGGTAGAGCACATATTGGAAGAGCACCCTATACTAGCACATTGGTACCATTTTTACAAAAATTGATCAATATTTAGGGGTCTCGCATCGACCTTGAAATTACGAGTTTTTTTTTAAATGCGTACTTTTTAACTTTTTACTGAATCAAGATAAATCATTAAGTAGGGATGTTTTCTGAATCCTCTTGATGAGAAGTCATTTGGTGTGCCTTCCAATGTCATACGACTAACGGTTTAAAAGTTGTGCCTGTATACAGGTAATACCAATGTGCTAGTATAGTGCCAAATAATGGGAAAAACTACGATCACCTATACTTTTCAAAAAATCAGCAAATAGCAGACAAATAAGGAAGAAAGAAACAATAACTTAAACAATCACTTTTGCATTGTATTGACCACTATCACACGTCACTGGCTGCAACGTTGTCCCTCTGTGCTATGTCATCGTGGCGAGTGATGACTTCTTGAAGTCGCCGAGCTCTTTCCGGTTCTTTTCCACCACTTGCAGAAGATCCTGCAGCTGTGTCTCGTCCTTTGTGACCGTGTTCGCATAGTCTTGTATCAGTTGGACTCCTCTTTCAGCGACGTCATTGGTGACCTGGAGATTAGAGATCACATCCTTCAGACGACAAAAGTCCTCGTTCTCGTCCCACTTATCAGTTGGCAGGGTGAGCCACGAAGACCCATACATCTTCAGACCTGCAAATAAGAACCAGGAGGACTCATCGATCAGGTCGGGGAGTAGCGTCATCTCGTCGACTGAGACGTTCTCGTATGTGAAGTCTTTGGGTACAGGGATGGGACAGCTTCTCTGCCATCTGTTGCTTCACAGTGCCATCCACCTTGTTGCTGCATAGAGAGAAGATGACGGTCTGAGGCCTCAGATACCAGAAGTGCCGCCTCATCACTGCCAGTGACGCTTCTGCCACCTCGCGGTCCACTGCCCTATACCTCAGAAAACGCAGGTATACTACCAGGTCATTCAACGGCGCATCAGCTGCTACAGGGGCCGCCAACCAAGCTGGTACGTACAGAAGAGCGATGAACACCACGATCCTGTGCAGTTTGTCGACCAGCTCGGCGTCGAGCTCCAGCTGCCTACTGAACATCAACAGTTTTGTGTAGTAGATGACCTGAAACAGAATAGGCACCATTGTAAGTAAGACAGGTTTATTGTTACCAATTACTTTGTTTGCGTTATAATGAAATGTTTATCTTTGAATAACATTTAAACTTATCTCTAGATTATTTTTGTTTGAAAATACTAACTTTAGCCATCCATCTTGCGTGGTGGTAGGCTCCTGGGCGCATGA
Source organism: Bathynomus jamesi (assembly GCA_023014485.1). Lineage (NCBI taxonomy): Eukaryota > Metazoa > Arthropoda > Malacostraca > Isopoda > Cirolanidae > Bathynomus > Bathynomus jamesi. The sequence continues at coordinate 73,988 of JAJOZX010012895.1, read as the reverse complement.
GGTGAATGCCACGGCGTGGTTGTGTCCCGAGTACCAGGAGCGTGATCTCTGCCACTTCCCGGTAATCGTCTCTAACGAAACCAGAAGCTGTGCTCAGGAAGCTGACCGCCGCGTCCCGGAGTTCTATTAGCCACGTACTCTCCGCCAGATTCTCGACCTGCAGCTTGCAGTAGGTCGAGAGATCGAGCTCGTCCCATCTTCAAAAATAATAAACAAGAAAATTGTGTGAGAAAACTCTGAAGTTTCCGGTTTGGCTTGCTGTTTTATAAACTAGTGGAATATCATGTGTGTCCTAACTTTACCTTGCACAAAAAATGAACTAACCTTCTCTTCAACTGCTGAAACAAAGGATCAGTTGGTGCCGTAGTCCTTCCGAGCAGGGTGACGGCTACTGCCCCCACGATAAGCTCTAGGACGTGATGACGGCATCCCAGCTGGAGTAGCGGTCGCCCGAGCATGTTTTCCAGCCGAACAACTGCCCCCTGCACCCCCGTGTTGGTGGAAATGGTGTCGAAGCAGAGTCCGATGACGCTCTCCTCACATCCCCAATCTTCGAGAGCATGTATGGTTGCCCGCGCCTGCGACAGTCCGGTGCCGTCAGCAACAGCTGGGACTGACAGCAACTTTCCTTCTGTGCAATGAGGAGCCCCGGAGATGAGAATTGCTTGGCGGTGCTCCGCCGTTCCAAGGAAGTTCTGAAACACATGCCATATATTTCAATTTCATGGTTGTAAAGTAACCTATTTTTGTTCACATTCAGTTCTCTTTTTAATTGACATTATGCTTCATGAATCTCATTACTAAATTGATAGCTATGAAAACTTAATCAACTGACCTTGACCATTTTGCCATCCCAGTGGACAACAGTGTGCCTCGGTGGCGTGAAGGAGTCCTTCACAGCCGTCGCCACTTCACGGCGATGTGACACTCTTCACTGGCGAGCCGTTTCTTTCGAGATGCTGAACTGATTGAGGTCTGCTGGTGGATCCGCCGAACGTGTGATAGCAGCCACAATGCTTACTACCTATGTAGAGAATGGAAAGTGGAAAGGAAACTGTCAAGAATACATGTGGGTTACGGGACACTTTAAAACTGACGCTATCGATGAATACTATACACAATACGCACCTGATTATTGGACATGCGGAAACGACCAGCCACTTCCATGACAGTAGGTGCATTAAGGATGCGGCGAGGAAGATTGACAGACACACTTGGCTCTTTCGGCAGGGGGAACGCTAGTTCTGTCTCCGACTCTCCTGACATGCCAATATCATCATTCTCCATGGCCTCATCTCCGGTTTCGTATGCACACTTTGAGGTTTGCAGCTCCTGGCGAGGACGTTTTCTTCCTTCCTGTAGCTTTCTTTTTACAGCGAAAACTTTATCGTTCCCGCTCATCGTTGCCACCCGAGGACCACGTTGATCGAGGTAGAAGTCAATGTCTTCTTTCTTGTCCTTGTCGGACAGCAGTCGATTCTTCTTTATATCTTCGACAGCGTCAGATGCTCCGATATCCCACAGCTTGTCCACACTGTCCGAAAACTTCTGCCGTTTTCCTCCGGCGTCAGTTTCTCGTTTTCTGCTCTTTTGGAGTAAGTGCCACTCTTTCCACAATGCCTCTAGCTTCCGTTCGCAGTTGAGCTTTGTGATTGTTTTAATGCGGGCCATGTTCCAAAACTTTAAGACGTTGTTTACGGTTTCTTTGAATGCGTCTTTCCTGTTAGCAGTGTACTGGATAACACTGAAGGAGTATTGCAAAACCTGCCGTGTTGTTGGCAATTTGCTACCACTGATGGAGGACGACGGTTGGTCAACTAAAAAAATTTCCGAGGCCGATCTTAGAGAAGGTAGCGATGTTATTTTCGCCTTTCCTTTTGATGACTCTCTATTTGTAGCTTCAAGAGTTCTTCCAGTTATGGTTGCCATCGATTTGTCCACGACAAAGGATGAGGAACTCAGACAGAATTTCCAAATGTTATGATCTGCAAAAAAAGAAATAGGTTAGGTACCTGGCACAGGCATAGTGCATTTTCTAATTACCTATATATACATTATACATGCCCGGGTATGGTGACTCATTTTTTTGAAAAGTATAGGTGATCGTGGTTTTTCCCATTATTTGGCGCTATACTAGCACATTGGTATTACCTGTATACAGGCACAACCTTTAAACCGTTAGTCGTATGACATTGGCAGGCACACCAAACGACTTCTCTCATTAAGAGGATTCAGAAAACATCCCTACTTAATGATTTATCTTGATTCAGTAAAAAGTTAAAAAGTACGCATTTTAAAAAAAAAACTAGTAATTTCAAGGTCGATGCGAGACCCCTAAATATTGATCAATTTTTGTAAAAATGGTACCAATGTGCTAGTATAGTGCCAAATAATGGGAAAAAACCACGATCACCTATACTTTTCAAAAAAAATTGAAAAGTGGGCCACCCTACAGTAGAATGCAGGCTACGGTCACGTGCAAACTGTCTAGCTTTCGTGGGTACGCTTCATGCAGCTTTTTTCGATTTGTTAAAAAGTGATTAAAACTTAAGACAGATCTTAACTTCTTAAGCCAGTTTAGTTTTACAAACATTAACTATTTACCTGCTTAAACTATTATTCACACTAGTACAGTTCCCGTCGCTTCGCTGACGGTTAGACAGGCTAAACTACAGAAAAGAACCCAGCCGTGAAAATTTTGAGCTTCACATTGTGTCAACATTTCTGAATCTGGTATCTCCCAAAACCTCCTCACCCCCATTCATACAACTTGGGGGCTAACCCCCTCCCCATTACCCCACCCACCCCCCATTACCCCCACCCCCACCCTTCCCCCATTACTCCCCTTGATAAATTTCACAAACAGACAGGCTAAACTACAGAAAAGAACACAGTCATGAAAATCTTGAGCTTCATTCACATCGCCGCCCGTAATACAATTTCTGAATTTTTTTCTCACAATTTTTTCTCACAATTTCTGAAAGTGTGACGGACGGACGGACGGACAGACGGATGGACAGACGGACAGCTCTCTTATTATAATATATACTAGTACAGTTCCCGCCGCTTCGCTGACGATTAGACAGGCTAAACTACAAAAAAAGAATCCAGCCGTGAAAATTTTGAGCTTCACATTGTGTCAACATTTCTGAATCTGGTATCTCCCAAAACCTCCTCACCCCCATTCATACAACTTGGGGGCTAACCCCCCCATTACCCCCACCCCTCCCCCATTACCCCCACCCCACCCTTCCCCCATTGCTAAACTACAGAAAAGAACACAGTCATGAAAATTTTGAGCTTCACATTGCCGCCCGTAATACAATTTCTGAATTTTTTTAACAATTTCTGAAATTTTTTCTCAATTTTTTCTCACAATTTCTGAAAGTGTGACGGACAGACAGACAGACGGACAGCTCTCTTATTATAATATAATAGATAGATTATAATATAGATTATCGCTCACATTCGTCGTCGTCCACAATTGCAAATTGCCATTCACACTATCGTCAGAATTTCATCATAATTTTTTTTTTTTTCTAAGAGATTTAAGGAAAAGAAAAGAAAATCATACTTGCACATTTTTAAATAAAGTTATGATACAAAGGATATTGATATATGATATGAATAACTCAGATTGTAACATCCTGCTAAAAGAATAGGGTTGCCAAAAACTGGAGGTTTCATATATTATTTACTAAATGTGATAATGACTTTATTAATATGTTTTGCCAAACATTTTAATAACCATTTCAAACATTATTGAAAGGTTGCATACATGTTATCAAATAACAGTAAAAAAAAACATGTTTAAAATGTTTAAAGTGCTTACATGTTTAAACGTTCTTTATAATATTTTAGCAACGTGAAAATAAATGGTTTGGGAAATGTGATAACATTTTTGTTTCAATAAATGTTGTTAAAATATTTTTATAATTATAATGATAGCGTGATATCTTAAAGAAATTTTTTAAACATATTTTTTAAAAATGTCTTTTGGTAATGCGTGCAACCTTTCAATAATGTTAAAATGTTATGTGCTACTTGGGTAGTAAGAAGGCCAATTCAGGAACCAACATTACAGCTAATAAGCTATCTGCAAATAACCAACAACTGCTACAATTATCTACCAAGGTAAGTTAATAATAATGTTACTTCAAATGGTACGTACTGTTCAATTGCTACCGGTCAAGACCGCGCAAAACACCAGTTTTGTAAATTTTAAAAGTTGACAAATCTATCAAAGAATTTACAAGAGTGGACGACATATCTTTAAAGAGCTTTTCGAAACTGAGAAATCTGTCATCATCTTCATGGATTTAGAACGAAGAAAGAACGGACTGTAATGCCACAAACTGACGAATGTGGCCACAGTGCCAATGACCCTTAATAATCTAAGGACTTGCCCTGCTCTGGCCTCAGAATGAACAGGGTCGTATTCAAATTTTGCGAGATCTCGGACAAGTACTTGATTATTGAAGGGACCTCCAATTCTAATACGTGTCTCATTATTCACCTCATTTCATTCATGAACTGTCTACAACTAACTCTTACTATTTACAGTACTATATTTTACACAACTTTTTATATATCGGAAAGTAATGACAAGTTATATTCTTGTTTTCTCTAATCTGTATGTTATTACACAAATCCTGACCCTGATCCGAAATTACCAGCCATTCCAAATGCGCGTTCAACCATCTTGGCTTTATAATTAACACTGTTGAAGAGATTTGTAATTTGTAAAGCTCACATGTAAGGGCGCTGCGAGTCAACTTTGGTATGAATGTTTATGAGTGAAATGAGATTTTATGAGAAGACTTAGTAATTATATTAGACTATGGTCTGATAATGAGTTCATATATCCTCCCTCAAAACTAGGTTCTCACATGTAAACTGTAATAACGTCGGGTGTTAGATTAGGTTAGTAAATACTAAATAGACATAAAAAGTACTTACAGGTGCTTTGATTTAGATCTTCTTTCGGCCCTATCGTTTGTGCCAGCGTCAACAAATCTCGACTAACCTAGTCCTACTTTGCAAATTTAGAAGCTATAGACATTACCCCTAACTGACATAATAATTAGACAACTTAACCTAATCATCAATTAGTCATTTTAGATTAGCCCTTTCACGCCTCATGTGACAATATGTCCCATGAAAATATAAATTTTTTCAAGTGGGTTTCTCAGAGCCCAGATTAGCATTATACTCTCCCGTTTTCAGTAAGTATTGGTCTTGCTAAAGCTGCCAGATGTATGACAATTCATCATTGACTCATTGAGATATTATTGAAGCTGTTTTTTTGTTCATAACTGCTATAGACTTTGTAGAAGATGTTGAAACCAGTAAAAATAAGTTTTATAGAGAATTAGCGGTATATAATGCCTCTGGGCTGTATTGTTCCATGTGTTTCCATGTTGGGATATTATGTCCCATTGTGATTTTGTTGGGATATTATGTCTCACTTGTGATTTTGTTGGGATATTATGTCTCACTTGTGATTTTGTTGGGATATTATGTCCCACTTGTGATTTTGTTGGGATATTATGTCCCACTTGTGATTTTGTTGGGATACGTCCTACTTGTCATTTTTTAGGATATTATGTCAGAGTATAGCTGATGGGTTTTTCTTTTTTTTCAGAAAGTGTCAAAGCGGAAAATCCTTAGAACGACTGCTGAAATAATTGAAGAGTTTAATAATATCATTAGTGATGAAGAATCATTCAGTGATAGTTCTGGCTCTGATACTGAGAGCATTGATGACAGTGACTTAGACAAAAACTAAAACTATGGCAAAAATGATTTTGACATATATGCAGGCAAAGATGGAGCTGAAAAAGATTCAACATTAGGAGAGAGAGTAGTAAGAAAATTGTGGAGCACAATTAAAATCAGAGGTATCAGTTTGCTTTGATAGATTCTTTTCATCTGTAAGATTATTTCATTCTCTAGATTACAGTGCAGTTGGAACCTACATGACTTCTCGTGTTGATACACCCATCCTAAAGAGTAAAATAGACAGAATTTCTGCAGAATTTGCTTCAAATAATTATGGCACATTGGCTGTCAAATGGCAAGATTCTAGGGAAGTAAATGTTATGAGCAACTATCACAATGCCACTGTGAGTACGACAAAACGACGTTTAAAAACGGGTGAAAGAGTAGATGTCAATTGTCTTGATGCAATTATTTTCTATAATGCCTTCGTGGGTGGCGGAGACCGCGCTGGATCAGGGTGTTGCTACCTAAAACTTTGAGCGGAAATCTGATAAATGGTGGAAGAAGGTCTTTTTCCGACTACTAAAGAATGCTATAGTGAATGCATGGATGATATACCAAGATGTGAAGCATGAAAAGATACCTCTCTTTTCTTTCATTGTTCCATTGGCAGAAGATATGATCACAGCAGGAAGAACTGAAGCTACTGTAAAACGAGTGAAGAAGACGGGAAGGCCTTCAAAAATCCGAAGAACAATGATAGATCTACAGATCTACAGAAGCTAAGGCTAACAAAGACCCTAAGATCCACTCTCAGGTTAGCCCGAGAGAAAGGAAAGAGTAGGGGGTTAAGAGAAGAGAATAAGGGGTTAAGTAAGAGCAACACCTATCACTCATGGGTTAACATTCATTCAGAAAAAGAGGAAAAGTGTCTCACCATCATCATCCGCTGGCCACTGCCGACAAGTCAGAAAAATAGTCGGAGAGAATAGGAGAGGGGTGAAAGATGAAAAGAAGTAAAATAAGAACGCTTACAAACCATGCAAACACAGTCTTAACTCACTGTCATACCATGCAAACTACAAACATGCAAGAAAAGAGTTAGACATGCAAAGTAAGGAGAGGATAAAAAAAAAAAAAGAAAAAAAAAAGTAGGTAAGTTAAACAAAAAGTGGGTTAGTTTACGCTATGAGCTACATCTACATTCGTGTTAGTCTAATTTTTTTTTTTTTTAAATAATTTTATTGCTGGCATCACACGCTGGCATGTCACAAGCTGGCATTCATCGTCAACAGACTCATCCTCGAGCACCACCACCAGAGCTTCTGTTGCTAACTTTGTTGTTTTTTAAATTAAACAACGTTAATACCTTTAAAATGTCTGTCAAGACGGTTCTTAAACATATTAACGCTGGTAGAATGAACGACTGACGCGGGAAGATTATTCCATTTATCAATTACTTTAAACGTAAAGAAGTTTTTAGCGATATTAGTAATAAAACGCCTGCCACGCAACTTAAATCCGTTATTGCGAGTATTACTATTATCAAAAGTGAACAATTTGTCAAAATTTACGTTATCGATGTTATTAACGATTTTGAAAACTTCAATAAGCTCCCCCCTTAATCTCCTAGTTTCGAGTGAATACAGGTTTAACTCATTAATCCTATCTTCATAAGGCTTATTGCGCAATGACGGAATAAGTTTCGTGGCACGACGCTGAACCCTTTCTAACCTATCAATATCCTCACGCAAGTACGGGCACCAAAACTGAACTGCATATTCTAAATGAGGCCTGACTAGAGACTTGTAAAGGGGCAATATAATATCCTTCGATTTAAATTCGAAATTACGCGCTATGAAACCTAACATCCTATTAGCTTTTGCGCAAGACTCCAGGCACTGGTTCCTAACCTTTAAATCCTTAGATACGCGTACGCCTAAATCTACTTCCTCGTCAACGCTCGCTAACTCCCTATCATCCATCGTATACGCGTAATTATTGTTGCGAGAACCTATATGCAAAACTTTACATTTGTCTACGTTAAATTGCATCTGCCACTTATCTGTCCACTCCATAATCCTATTTACATCGTCTTGAATCCTATTTCTACCGTCCTCGTTAACAACCTTACCGCCTATTTTAGTATCGTCCGCGAATTTTGACACGTTACTAGTCAATCCTACATCTATGTCGTTAATGTAAATTACGAATAGCAATGGGCCTAACACTGAACCCTGTGGGACACCGCTACCTACATCTAACCACCCTGATTCACTACCATTAACTACGACCCTCTGTCTCCTAGAACGAAGCCATTCTTCTAACCAGTTAGCTACCTGACCGCGTATACCGTGCGCTTTAACCTTCGCAATTAGTCTCCTATGCGGAACTGTATCGAACGCCTTTTTAAAATCTAAATAAATAACGTCAGCTGCTCTATGCCTATCGTATTCGCGCACTATTTCGTTATAAAATTCTAACAAATTAGTTAAACAAGACCTATGGCGTCGAAACCCATGCTGACTACTATTAATCAAATCTCTACTTTCTAAGTGATCGATAATACGATCCCTAACTACGGATTCCAAAAGTTTACCTACAATTGACGTTAAGCTAATGGGCCTATAATTGCTAGCTACCGCGCGGTCGCCTTTTTTAAAAATAGGCGTGACGTTAGCTAATTTAAAGTCTTCAGGAATAATCCCCGTTTCGAGTGACTGATTAAAGATCTTCGTTAAGGGGCCTACGATAACTTCTTTCAAATCTTTCAAATGTCTGGGATAAAAAGCGTCAGGGCCTGGAGCCTTGCTAACTTTTAGCCTATCGATATAATGCGCAATCTCAGCCTCGTAAACAGTTATTTCTTCCAAAATAGTCTCGCTACTAAATGGAACGATATCATCCACGTCGGGGACATTATTTACGTCTTCTACGGTAAAAACTGTCGCAAAAAAGTTATTGAAAATACCCGCCATCGCCTGAGCGTCAGAAGCCAAAGCGCCATTAACATCCACTAGAGGGCCTATGTTATTTTTTACCGGCTTACGATTATTAACGTATTCAAAAAACTTTTTGGATTATGTTTACTATCCGCAGCTATAAGTATCTCTAAATTACGCTTGGCATTCCTAACTGATCTTTTAACCTGACGTCTAAGCTCGATATATCTATTAAAGTTAGCTACCTGGCCATTACGCTTACTAAGTCTATACGCTCTATTACGCTCGTTTATAAACTCTCCTATTTCCTACTCCACCACTTCGGTCTACCACGATTACTAGCGCGCTTGGGCCTACGAGGAATAAACTCCCTTTCAATATTCCTAAAACTTTCTTTAAAACGCCACCCAACGCAAATTTGTGTCATTACCCATAAATAAGTTATCCCAGTCCACTACTCTCATCCTATCCGCGAAACTATCAAAATTAGCCCTACGAAAATCAGGGACTTCTATTACGTTACTATCCTGGGTGTTTTCTATCAATAACTTAAACCTAAGAATTTGATGATCGCTACATCCTAAACTCTCACCTACTTCTAAACCTTCGACTATATTCTCGCCGTTCGTCATCACCAAATCTAAAATATTATCACCGCGCGTTGGTTCGGTAACTATCTGTCGTAAAAAGTTATCGTCCATAAACTCAACCAATCTCAAACCCTCTTCATTACCCGTAAAATTCTCGTAATTAACATTAGGGCAGTTAAAGTCTCCGACAATTATACTATTCCGATTGTCAATAAAATTACCAAGAAGTGAGTAAAATCTAGTATCTATATCGAGGGGTTGAACGGGAGGTCTATAAACAACAACAAAAATAAAACTAATACTACGCGCCCTAACTTCAACACAGATCGCATTAATTGCTGCCGGAAAATCTAACTTAACCTCGATAGCCCTAAGGGAATTACGAATGTACAGCAAAACGCCGCCTCCAAATCTATGTAACCTATCATTAGTAAAGAGTTTAAAACCCGGTATCTCAAGTTCCCCCAACAAGTCCCGAGTCACGGTATTTAACCAAGTTTCAGTTGTTGGAGAACACATTCCTATTGAAGGAAATAGCCGTAGGAGATGCACAAGATGCACTTCCATGAAAAAAGAAAAACGAACAAGGGTCTATTGTCAGGCATGCATTTGTCCTCGATGTGCGGCATGCTTTACTCCTCACCATATGTAACTGTGCTGGATAAATATATGTTTGTAGGTCCACTAAATGTTTATTTATTAACCTTTTATTTGTTTGCTTTATTTATGTGTATGTTATTTTGAAGTAAGCATTTTCATGCCTATTGGGACAATTTGTCCCGCTTCAAATAACGAGTGGGTTACATATATCCCACATTAAATTATTGAAAAGTCCATAAATGTTCAATATGAATCAACCCAATACAGTTTAAATTAATAGAAATCAACATTTACATTGCTTAAATTAATGCATTAATTAAAAAAAAAATCGGCTTGAAAGGGTTAGACACCAAATAGGATTTAGAATCAACGATTGTTGCAGATAGGAAAATAAATTCTTTACCGAGCCATCGATTTGTAGTACCTGGTATTCCATGCATTAAAACCAAGCTCACCATCTCGTCTATTGTTAATTTCGCAGCCATCCCCTACCTAAAAGAAAAAATAATATATTATAATCAACACCGAAAATTCCTATGATGCGCGACTTTTGCGCCACCCTGTATATATAATTTTTAACAAAAAAGTGGCGGCAGCTAAACTTCATACTATTACATAATTCATAATGTATATAGACTGGGTGATTACAAATGACCTTCCCGATTTAAAAGATTTTTTTTTTTTTAAATGACGAAGCTACAGCGAAAAGCAAGATATACAAATAAAGAACTCAAAAAGTTTTATTTACAAAGTATTGAAGTTCAATATGAACTCCTTTTGTGGCTCTGCAGACATCAAAGCGGTATTCTGTTTCCCTCCATACGTTTTGTCGCATATCATACTGAACTTTCCAAACAGCCTCAGGTATCCTTTCCTTCAAATGTTCCAAAGATGTTGCCATTAGTGGAACAAAAACTTAATTTTTGACATAACCCTAGCGGAAGAAGTTAAGGGGGATTAGATCGGGCAAACGACCCGGCCAAGGAATGGGCCCCCCACGACCGATCCAACGATCAGGCAATTGCTCATTCAAGAATGTTGTAACCTCAAAAGGACCCACAAAAGGAGCTCATATTGAACTTCAATAGCTTGTAAATAAAACTTTTTGAGTTCTTCTTTATTTTTATATCTTGCTTTTCGCTGTAGCTTTGTTAGTTTTTTTTTGGTATAATCTAAACTTTATACTATTAAATCACAGTGTTAGGGACAGTGTCACCCCTCACCCCTCACCCCCGGTGACGTCATCCTACCCTACCCTCCCTCCCGAAAGGATTTCCCTCCTTGATAATGTGTTGGACATTTTATTTCTGTCCATTTCTCTCCTAATTTTTATCGAGTGTTTCGAATTAGTTGTGCTTTTGTCTTATCTGCTTCATGTCTTGCTTAATTAAGTTATTTTTTTCAAAATATTGGTTATAATATGGAGAGGGTTTCTTAAGGAGGAATTTCGTACTAAACAGCAACAATTAAATCTCTAAGTAATCCGATGATGAACTCGTAGATAATTGGTTTATTTCTGTGTTGTGGATTTTAAATGTGAATACGTAGTTAGCCTTAACCAAAGAGAATGTAATCATTTATCATCCCATTTTCGGTCATCCCCCCATCTTATCCTGAAATTTCCCACTTCGGTCATCGAGTAATGTACGTCAGGTTAGCTTAAATTAAGTTAAATCTGTAATTGTGTTTCGAGAATTTACTTATGAACTGCGAATGACAATGGGCAGTCGGTTTATATATATATATATATATATATATATATATATATATATATATTACACGAAAATGAAAGCAGGAGTAGCGACGTCTCGCTCCAATCACTGGAGCATTCTCAAGCTTTATTAATAGAAAAAACAAGGAGACGGTCTTTATATACTTTTAAAAGTAGTGATGTACCCATTCCAAAATTTAGCCGATGCCGATGCCGACTCCATGAAGAAGTGCCGATACCAATACCGATGCTGATTGTTTGCCTATATTTAAAAAAATTAATTCCTTCATAAATTTTACTAATTTGATGTGAAAACGTTAACTTTTCATATTTTTACACTTCAAGTTTGTTTAAATGCTTTTCCTTAGCTCACTCCACAATATACATCACCAGAATTTGTTACTCATATAAGGCAGCTAAAATGATGTGGAAAAGTTTATTACTCAGTAAAATTAAATAATTTATGACAATTTATACTCATTTCAAAGTGTAATTATACTGAGTGTCCCATAAGTCCAGTCTCAGGAAAATTTATTTTACATTAAATTTCGGCTCCTCGCGAGCCCTTGTCAATTGGTAATGACCGCATAAACAGAGAACAGAGTTTATATACACCTTGAAGTTAATTATCAGGGATTAGCTGACTGAACCTTCCCATCCTCTTACCAGGGGATAGTTAAGTGATCCCTCCGACCTAGCTTTGACCTGATGGATGTACCTGTGTTGCCCAGAGATTTTTGGAGGGTAATGTTACAAAATTCTTAATTTTATTACATATAATTTATTAAGCTTTGCCTTTTTGGTGAATATAAACTATTTTCATATAATTACATTTTGAAATGAGTATAAATTATCATAAATAGTGTTTTTTTGTTTGTTGAATTTTCCAAAAATATAGATTTTGTTTTGTAATGAAAATTTTAAAATTTCAAAGAATCGGTGAGAGAATCGGCTAAATTTGACCGATGCCGATGCATATACTGATGCAAAAAAGGCCGATTAATCGGTACACCACGACTTAAAAAGCTTAAATAGTGAAAGAGTGGGAAGGGAGAGGGGGAGTCTTGGGGGTCCGGAAGTTATAATGTTATAATGTTTCAGACCAACAAAGACCCTAGGATCCACTCATGGCTGGTCTACCTAACTGTGTTTGTAATTGCGTATTGCGCATGTCCTCCGCGGTGGCGGAGGGGACCTACAATTTTAGGTGGGTTCCGAACCACAAAAGCCTTAATTTACTACCTTAAACTATACCCAGTCTATCAACATATGCGTCTAATCGATTTTTAAACATGTTTATAGACGTGCTACTAATTACTTCTACCGGCAAACTATTTCAGCTATTTACTATTCTATGCGTAAAAAAGTTTTTGGCAATTGCTGTCTCGAACCTTCTACTTATCAGCTTACACCCGTTATTTCTAGTTCTACTCTATTGTGCTATTTCGAAAAAGCTATCTCTATTTACGTTATCGAACCCATTCATAATTTTAAAAAACTGGATTAGATCACCCCTTAGCCTCCTAGTCTCGAGTGTAGTTAATTTTAACTCCTTAAGCCTATCCTCGTACGACTTTGACCTAAGCGACACCGGAATCATCTTAGATGCTCGTCTTTGAACTCGTTCGATTTTGTCTATATTTTTGCACAAATGCGGATTCCAAAATTGGATCGCGTACTCCAAATGGGGTCTAACTAATGATTTATAAAGAGGAACAATAATATCGCGCGATTTGTACTAAAAATTCCTAACTATAAAACCTAGCATTTTGTTCGCCTTATTGACCGCTGCTGTACTTTGTTTCGCCACTTTTAAATCACCAGTGATTATAACTCATAAATCTTTTTCCTGTTCTTCGCTTGCCAACTCCTTCTCTGACATACTATATGCAAAATTACCGTTACGCAAACCTATATGTAAAATTTTGCACTTATCGACGTTAAATCTCATTTGCCATGTGACTGACCAATCTACGATTTTATTCAGATCTTCCTGAATTTTACCTCTATCTTCGTCATTAATCGCCCTACCACCTAACTTCGCGTCATCCGCAAACTTTGTAACTGTACTGACTAGGCCGACATCTAAATCGTCAATATATATAAGAAAAAGCAAGGGGCCCAATACAGAACCTTAAGGAACGCCGCTCGCTACATTAGCCCAAGACGACCACCCTCTGTTTCCTACGTCGCAACCACTCTTCTATCTAATTTATTACTACACCCATGATTCCATGAGCCTTAGTTTTTACAACGAGTCTTTTGTGCAGTACGGTGTCAAACGCTTTTTGAAAATCTAAATACACTACATCTACCGCCCGATGACTATCGTAAACTTCAACCACGCTTTGGAAAAATTCTAAAAGATTAGTTAAGTAAGATTTGTTTCGCCTAAAACCGTGCTACGTATTTCTAATCAAATTATGCAGTTCTAAGTGTTCGACTATACGATCCGTAATTATCGACTCCAATAGCGTACCTACAACAGAGTTAAACTGATTCGCCTATAATTTCCCGCCGCACCTTTATCGCCTTTCTTGAAAATAGGTGTTACATTTACAAACTTGAAATTATCTGGTACGCACCCATCAGAAATAGATTTATTAAAAATCTTTGTTAGCGGCACAACAATGCTTTCTTTTAATTCTTTTAGTTGTATGGGATATATGGAATCTGGCCCCGGTGATTTAAGCATTTTCATTTTACAAATATATGCAGTATCTCCCTTTTACTCACCACAATATTATCTATTCTAAAGTATTACCATTATCAAAAGGTATTATGATTATAACCGTAGGGATATTCGTTGCCTACATCTTCTGTTGTAAAAACTAACGTAAAAAATTCGTTTAGTAGAGTAGCCATTTGCTTGTTTTCAGAAACTAGCTCACCGTCAGAATTTTTCAACGGTCCCAAGATCCTCTTTACTGGGTTCCTATTATTTATTGACATATTGAGAAAATCGCTTGGAGTTTTCTTTGCGTCACGAGCTATGGAAATTTCGGACCTTTTCCAGTTTGTGTACCGTTTTTCATATAATTTATTTTTGAGAATATTTTTGTTAAAACTAACGAAAATCACGACTTAACCTAACCAATTATATCAAGGGCGTACAGTTGATCTATTATTAATTATAACATTGTTTGTTTCTGGAATAGTATTTACTATTTACTAATAGATCAACTGTACGCTCTTGGTAATTGGTTAGGTTAAGTCGTGATATTTTCGTTAGTTTTAACAAAAATATTCTCAAAAATAAATTATATGAAAAACGGTACACAAACTGGAAAAGGTCCGAAATTTCAAAACCACGCTTGGACTTTTTTATTACGCTTTTCGCTTCACGCCTTAGAGCTATGTAATTGTTTCATAACCGCAAATTATCTTTATCGCACTTATGTAGCCTATAAGCCCTATCTCTACTCTTTATAATATCCCCTACTCTGGAAGTAAACCACAAGGGCTTGTTATTTACTTTGGCACGGTTAATCTTGTACGATAAACCTTCCTCATTTATAGTCCTAAATACTGTTTCAAACAATTCCCACATTATTTTTGCGTTGGAGGTCCCCATTACGTTTTCCCAATTGACGTGTGACAATTCATTTCTAAATTTACAAAAGTCTGCGCGCTGAAATTTAGTAATTTTAGTCGCGTTAGCTGGTTTCGAGTGACTTACTGAGAGGAAAAACTCTACCATATTGTAATCGCTATTGCTTAACGGTTTGATTACATAAAGATCAGTGATAAGCCTATCATCCGTAGTTATTACTAAATCTAAAGGTAATTATTCGTTTTTTGACCCAGTCTCTTTTTATAATCAGAGCAAACTTTTCTGGTCAATTTTGAGGTGTTCTGCACGAATCTGCCATCCGTTTCCTGTGCAAATGCGTAGTTTTCGAGATATCGTCATCTTGAAAACTACGCATTTGTACAGGAAACGGATGGCAGTTTCGTACAAAACACCTCAAAATTAACCAGAAAAGTTTGCATTCGTCATTTTCGTTTAAACTAACGAATTTAAACGAAAATATCATGACTTAACCTAACCAATCATCAAGGGCGTACAGTTGACCTAACCGGTGTCACGTACTGAACTGTCCGCAAAACATTAGGGCCGATCAATTTGTGATGCGTGATCTTTAGGGGGGCTCCGCCCCCGTACCCCCGAGACCTAAATTATACAAATGATAATGTTATAACATGTGCCAACCTTGCATGGGTAGTCCGCTAAATTTCACCTGCCCTTAAACTGAAACGACACACGTTTATTTTTAGGATTTTTTTTACGGCACCTAAAGACCTTCTGGTCTTTTCTTAAAATACAAGCACTATTGCATTTAGGGCAGGTCACGGATGTCTTAATTATTCCGTGATTGAAAAAAAGGTCTAAACTCTTGTCTTCATCGAGGGCAATATGGCGGATCACGTCTTCAGAATCAAATATGCATAACTAACACGTCATACTTCGTCACAAAAAAATTGAACTGAACAGACGAACAATTGCTAAAAATGATTTATTTGTAAAACAGGACAAATTGAATTAAGCAGAAGTAGCCAGAATCACCAAAAATAAGAAATATTCACCAAATAGTCGATATATATATATATATATTGAAAAAACACCAACAATAGAAAATATATTTTAATAAAAAGCACATTTTATACAAATTTGCACAAGATAATATATATGTATTTTCTTATTCAGTTTTGATTGGTTATTCAATATATATTGCTGTTATAGCTGGGTGTGAGTGGGTCAAAAAACGAATAATAACCAATCTAAAATACTGTCCAACCTCGTAGGTTCCCCAACCTTTTGAATAAGAAAGCTATCCTCGAGAAAATTAACTAAACGATTACCTTCCGTGTCTCTCTGCATTGTATCGTAATCACATTAACACAATTAAAGTCACCCAGAATTAAAGCCTGCTCACTCCCTATTATTCTCTTTAGTTCACGATATAACGCTTCGTCTGTATCAGCTGTTTGATTAGGGGGCCTATATATAACGGCAACAAGTTTGAAATCGTTCAAGTTCTGCTATAGTCGAATCTAGCGGTTCTGGAATTCTGTGCTTTAATTCCTCCTCCTCCTCCTCGCCTACCTATTCTGTTTTTAACAAAAAGTCTATAAACCTCTAATTTGATACTCCCCTACAAAGTCACGTCTTTCAGTGCCAAGCCACGATTCATTTATCGCAATTAAATCATAGGCTTTGCAAACAATTAAAGGAAAAAAGAAATAGTCTTCCTAAACGCGCAGCTCAAACGTCATTAAGATGAAGTCCATCTCAAAGGAACAAGTCCCTCCTGCCGTAGAAACTGTTCCAAAAATTCTCAAAATGCACTCCTTCCTGTTGGCAAAGAGACTTTAGGTTATTGTTCTAGAACTCGTTACGTTGGATAATTCGAGGAAATATACCTGTTAAAACAATCTTATTAGTTTTTTCCATTAGTCGCTCTAGTAAGTCCATATAACTAGCCAGCAGCTCTTCCGTCCGATGTAGAATTTAAAACGTTATTAGTACCGACATGAATAACATACGTTGTGTCCTCAGAGGTTCCGTCTGTAAAATGATCAACACTATTAGTTGTATCCTCCACCTTTGCACCAGGGTAGCAGTAACGGCGCCTACGACGGGGGTTTCTCCCACAGAATTCCTCGAGCTGCCCTCGAACAACGGAATCACCAACGAGTCGTATTTCAGGTTCATCTACGTCTTCGAAACCTAAAACAGAAAACTTATTGTTCGTTAATACTGGAAGACAAGTCTTAGGTTGTCTCAATGGAGCTCATTACTAAGGTGACCAGAGTCCCGATTTTCGGCGGGACAGTCCCGCTATGAAGAAGTGTGTCCCGCTGACGTATGGTGTCCCGAAATTGTCCCGCTTTTGGAGATATTGAGCAAAAATGTCCCCCTTCATTAAAATTACTACCAATAAGCTATTTCATGAATGGTTATTGACATACTTCGATTTTTTTTTAACTTACTACACGTAGATGCTATTATAGACTTGTGCAATAAGTTAAAGTCTTAAGTATAATGTTAGAATCCTTATGAATTACTTTATAAAGACTGAGTTTCCCAGCAAGGATTATTATTATATTAAATTTGCACTTACTGTATATAAATATATGTAAAATATAATATAAAATTTGCAGTTTGCACTGGTGGAAAAGTGGAAATTTGACTCTGACTGTTTCGTTATTATCTCTTATTTGATTTTTATTGTTAGTATTTTATATATATTTGGTACAACAGAGAATGGAGCATATATATATGCCATATGGGGGCTTATTTTTTGCTGAAATTAACAATGAAATATATGCTTACGATGCCACCAAAACGTGTTTTTTGAGTATTGCAATTTCAAAATTTTCTCAACCGCAGCAGGAGGACATCCCCTTACCCCATTGGACAGGTTCAGGATATGTTTCGCTTTTAACTTCAAAAAATCTGGTCGCTTTATGAACCATTACGCACTTGAACGAAGGGTCGGGAACTAGGGGAAGAATTATTTATACCATTAGTAGAAATTGAGGCAGGAGAGGCCACGACTGAAGAATAACTCCTCTCAGAAGGGCCAAGGGATTCTAATTTCGCTGTCAGGAGCATCACCCTTTCTTTAAGCCTCACTCTTTTCTCCCTCTCACGCTGTAGCTCGTTCTTCAGCAAATCCATGTTCGAGTGCCACCTGCAAACTAATTGATCGTTATTATTAGCTAAATTAAACGCGTAAGCAGCAAACTTCGCTTCGCACCGACTGCAAGAGAAAACCTTGTGACTTTCAATGCCTCAGTTCCTCCATCTGTCTACTCGTCACAATCTTCCACACAACTATCCTTTACCTTCAACAACACACAACTCAATCCTTCCTCTTCTCTTAACATTCTTGGCGTTTCCTTTTCTCTTCATCTTTCCTGGAAACATTACATATACTCTCTTTCTAAAACAGCTTCTAAGACGGTAGGTGTACTGTACCGCTTTCGCGGTTTCTTCACCCCCACTCAATTGCTATCTCTGTGCAGGGGTCTTGTTCGCCCCTGTATGGAGTATGCAGGTGGTTCAACCCACACAGCCGCCATACTTGACCGTGTGGAATCAAAGGCTTTTCGTCTCATCAATTCCCCACCTCTTACTGATTGTCTTCAATCCCTCTCTCTTCGCCGCAATGTTGCCTCACTCTCTCTTTACTATACTATCGCTATTATAACGGACACTGTTCATCTGAACTCTCTAACTGCATGCCTCCTCCTTTAAGGAGAGCACGCAGTACCAGACTTTCTACACTTTTTCTCATTCTTTCTATCCAACTATCTAATGCAAAAGTTAATCAGTATTTTTAGTCTTTCATCTACTCAACCGGTGAACTCTGGAACAATCTCACTCAACCCATCTTTCCTCCTGTCTATGACCTCCCATCTTTCAAATTCAGAGTGTCTAGGCATCTCGAAAACTCCGAACCTTGATTTTGGCTCCCTTCTTCTATGGAAGGGCGCTTTTGTGGGTATTTGCCCTTGACCCCTTCTTCCTGATATATATATATATATATAGTCTCGAACTCTTTATTTACTTCAGTGTTCCTGAGGATGTCATTAGACGAAAGCGCTTGAGCACCATTCTGTGTTTCCTTTCCTTCGTGGTTTTATTCATCATAAATATTTTTCACGTGTTACTTTCGTGAAATAATTTTCACATATATATATATATATTTCCCAAATTAAAGGCCCGACAAGGGACTTCCTCAACAATGAAGGAAAATAGCTTGTTGTCAGGGGGCCAAGAATTTTTAAACAGCTTCCAAAGGACCTCAGAAACTTTACAGGGGTCAAAGTTGAAGTCTTCCAGAGAAGACTAGATGCCTGGCTCAGGACGGTACCAGATGAGCCGGGTGTACCTGGCTATGTGCGGTGGAGAGCGAAAGAGAGCAACTCGCTCCTCCACCAAGCCAGGACTAGAGGCGGGGCCACCAGCTTGACCTTCGTGTGAAGAGAGACCAACACACGGAACCTGAACGAGGTGTGTGTGTATATATATATATATATATATATGAGAGAGAGAGAGAGAGAGAGAGAGAGAGAGACTTTTCTACAATTCATTTATTAAATTCAAATATGAAGACTACTTTAAAATCCCCAATTAAAATTGAAATAAAATAAGATAACAATCCAGCGAAATTCTCTTAAAGCCTTTACACAGTTGTCTAATAAGGATTATTTTAGCGTGTTAAATTATAAAAAAATGTCATGAGCATTGTCGTTGATCGCTCGGATAAAAAAGTATGACGTTTGGGATTCCATTTTGGATAATGAATAGAATAGAGAAGGTTCAAAGTTTAATAAAAGTTAATATCGTGCCCATCATTTTAAATGAGAAATTAATGTGTTGTTAGAGAAACTGAAAATCAGAGGTTGTGAGTTTTTTATGAATGCCAAAAGCAGATTAACCAAATTACAAAATTACATCACAACCAAATTACAAAATTACATCACCCCCAACTTACGGACATATAAACACAGAGTAGACAACTCCACAGACGACTCCTGCCACCTGTGCCAAGATACACCACAAACAATTGAACGCATTATGACAGACTGTACCGCTCTAGCAAACATACAAAACACACACAACATCAGTAGTGCGCTGAACCTCTGGTCCACTCCGGAGAGGGCGATCGGTTACCTGCGTGCTGCCGGCTCGCTCGATCAGGGTGGGCTGATCGGCTAAACAAGAAGAAGAACAACAACAAAATTACAATTTACTGAAAATATTTATTAACTGCACCTTCAAAATTTGCAATATACAGGGTGTTCCATAAGTCCGGTCTCATAGGAAAATTTATTTTAAATTAAATTTGCAAAAGTAATCTATCAGAAATAAAACAAATGTTCAGAGGTGGAGGCTTTTTCCTCAGGAGTGTAACTAGCTTCCATATTAGCCATTGCGTGTTATTCTATCTGCAACAAAAAAAAAAAAATCCCAAAACAAGACATCAATATGAACATTTGCTTTAGTTGTAATGTATTAATTTTGTAAATTTAATTTAAAATGAATTTTCCTATGAGACCGGACTTATGGGACACCCTGTATAAGTATTCGGGAAATCCTTCTTTATATTCGTTAATGAAAGAAAGTCAGTAAATGGTGGAAATTATTTATATCTCATTTTATAAACTTCATTAATTACTAATGAATCGCTTTAGGAAATTGTATAAACATTCCCATTAACATGATTGGGACGAGCAAAATTTTAAGACACTTCTCGAAATAGCAAGTTCAGATAATCTGTTTAATCTTAAGCAACCCTAACCCCCACGTGGAGTGGGGGTTAAGGTCTTTTATGAGGTCTACGCCGGCAAACATCTGGGATCACCTGAAGATCAGGGCCCCAGCCTCAATTACCAAATGATATCTTCGCTAAAACTAACGAAAATATCACGACTTAACCTAACCAATCGTCAAGGGCGTACAGTTTACCTAACCTTGGCATTCAATTTAATTTATTATTTTATTTGGTATTGTAAAGCAAAAAACAAGAATACATGGGGGCCCTGATCTTTAAGTAATCCAACCTCCGTTATCACAAAGGAAATGCCGTTATCTGCATTTCCTTTGTGATACATTTCTGTTCTTCAAGTAGTCGTCCCATATAAGGAGAATTTGTAAAGTGAACTATCCTTTTTCAACTTGATAATTCGCAAACTAATTTATTTTGTCTTTCTTTGAAAAAACGTTTACTGTTTTGGTCTCAATTTTTTTATTGTATTTTTTCAAATCTAAAGTTAATACAGTTTTAGCTTTACTTCAGAGATGATATTTGTTTTATGAAGGAAGGAAGGGACGAACGAGGTTAATGCCCGCAAAAGCGCCCCCTCCCCACCTCCATAGAAGAAGAGAGCCCAAATCATGGTCCGGGGTTTCCGAGATGCCTAGACACTCTGCGTTGGAAAGATTGGAGATCATAGACAAGGGGAAAGATGGATTGAGAAAAATTGTTCCAGAGTTCACGGGTGAGTATTAAAAATACCAATTAATCATTGCATTGGAGAGTTGGACAGAAAAGGAATGAGAATATGTAGGAAGTCTGGTGCTGTGTACTCCTTAAAGGAGGAGACATGCAGTTAGAGAGTTCAGGAGAGTAGTGTCCGTTATAATAGCGATAGTAAAGAGAGAATGAGGCAACAGTGAGGCGAAAAGAGAGGGATTGAAGACAGTCAGTAAGCGGCGGAAAACTGATGAGACGAAAAGCCTTTGATTCCACCCGGTCAAGTATGACTGTGCGGGTTGACCCACCTCACACATGAGAAATGTAATTCATACAGAGGCGGACAAGACACATATACAGAGACAGTAACTGAGCTGGGGTGAAGAAATTGCGGAGGCGGTACAAATACAACTCATCTAACCTCTTAGAAGCTGTTTTAGAAAGAATGCATATGTGATCTTTTCAAGAAAGATGACGAGAAAAGGAAACGCCAAAAATGTTAAGAGAAGTGGAAGGATAAGTCGTGTGGAAGATTGTGACGAATAGACAGATGGAGGAACTGAGTTTTTGAGGCATTGAAAGCAACAAAGTTTTCTCTGCTCCAGTCAGAGATGGCAGAAAGATCAGAAGTCAGGTTTACCATAGCCGTCCTACTCAAAGCATGGAGTGACTGTTGAGAGGGACGCTCTGTGAAGCGGGTGGAGAAGTAAAGAGTGGAATCATTGGCATGGGAGTGGATAGGACAGGAAGTGCAACTTAATAGCTCATTGATAAATAAAAGGAAAAGAGTGAGTGACAGGACAGAACCTTGAAAAACACCACTGTTACAGCTTTAGGAGAACAGTGGCAATCTACAACTGCAGCTATAGATCGGTCAGAAAGAAAATTAGAGATGAAGGCACAGCTAGAAAGATAGAAACCGAAGGAGGACAGTTTGGAAATTTAAGATTTGTGCTAGACTCTATCAAAAGCTTTTGATATGTATATCGCAATAGCAAAAGTTTCACCGAAATCCTGAAAGCAAGATGACCAAGAGTCAGAGATATGCAAGAAAATCGCCTGTAGAGCGTCCCTTGCGGAACCTATACTGACGATCTGAAAGAAGATTGTGAGAAGAGAGATGTTTAAGAATCTTCCTATTAAGTATAGATTTAAAAACCTTAGGAAGGCATGAAACTAAAGCAATTGGACAATAGTTGGAGGGTTGAGAGCGGTCATCCTTCTCTGAGACATGCTGAATGAAAGCGAACTTCCAACAGGAAGTGTAAGTACCAGACGAAAGACAAAGACGAAAGAGTTTTCCAAGGCAGGGTGTCAACACAGAAGCACAGTTCTTGAGAACAACAGGAGGAACACCATCAGGACCGTATACCTTCCTAAAGTTGAGCCCAGATAGGGCAGAAAGAACACTCTTCGTAAGAGAGTCTAATTTCAGACATAATAAAGTCAGAGGGGGGAGGAGATGGAGGAACAGCAACGGAATTATTCCAGGGTTGAGTTGGAGGCGAACGTTTCAGCTCAGCAACTAAAGTTATTGAAGAGGTTCCTAGCTAGATGCCAGAAAGAGCGAGAAGAATTAGAACTGGATAGGTTTTCACATTTTTGTCTGATGAAGGCATTTTTCGGCAGTTGAAGAACAGATTTTGCGCGATTCCGGCCAGAAATATAAGCTGAGTGAGAGTCAGGAGTTTTATGACGACGGTGTTTCTGTTGCGGATAGCATTAGAACAAGTAAAGTTAAACAAAGGTTATTTGCATTCGTGGTAGGAATAGAAAATGGAATGAACGCCTCCATGCTCGAGAGAATCACCTCCGTGATGCGCTCACCACATTCGGAAGGGCCCCAGCCACGGAAGCAGTAATCATTTTATGGGAAATCAAGGAAGTATTGCATAAGGGTCTCAGCGGCGTCAAAGGCCATTTTGGAATTACAGGACAGGAAACAGATATAAGATTGTGGTCGGAGGAGCCCAACGGAGAAAATTTTTTTGACACTATGAAGAAGGATGAGAGGTGAGAAATAAATCCAGAATGTTGGGCCTATTTCCAGGGGGATCGGGGATACGAGTAAGGTGTTGTACAATCTGCTGTAGGTCATTCAGGATAGAAAAGTTGTAAACTAGTTCACCAGGGATGTTAGTAAAATGAAAAGAAATCCAAATGGAAATTTCAGCAAAAGGAGAGTGAAATCGAATGTATTCCACTTGGAAGTGAGGTAGTCAAAGAATTTTGGATAATCAGTAGAATTAGGAGAAAGGTAGACAGTATAGATGTATTTAGTTTGAGATTGGCACATAAGCCGTAGCCACAGAATATAGAATTCGGAGGATTTGAGTTCGGGAATTCGAGAATAAGTTAGGTCATTGCGTACATGTACACAACATCCACCTTTGGAGTAAAACTGAGTATAGAGAAAGTAGGAGGGTCCAGAAAAG
>JAJOZX010012895.1:0-47500 GCA_023014485.1 Bathynomus jamesi | reverse complement strand
CGCAAGGAGTTAACAACCGGAACGATTTATTAAAAAAAATTAACAACCGGTTCGTACAGCCCTCAACTCAAGCCCTGACCAGGATATAATGGTTGTGATTGCAATCAC
Source organism: Bathynomus jamesi (assembly GCA_023014485.1). Taxonomy (NCBI): domain Eukaryota; kingdom Metazoa; phylum Arthropoda; class Malacostraca; order Isopoda; family Cirolanidae; genus Bathynomus; species Bathynomus jamesi. The sequence goes on along the minus strand of JAJOZX010012895.1, from coordinate 47,392 downwards.
CAGGAAAAGCGGGTTTGAGAAAAGGGGGAGAAGACGCAATTTTGCGTGTGTAACAGAGTTATTCACCTAAAATTTTCGCATCCCAAAATTATCCACCAAAACTTCCAGTCTCACATTTTGCTTCCATATTACAACGGAAATGTGATGGCAGTGCCGTAAGCAGTTATCTTTATCACTGAAAAAAATAACTTCATAGAATATTAACTGATGCTGATTTCTATGCTCGTACGAGTGAGTTTTTTAAAGACTTAAATCTATTAAAGATCAGAGATGTTATTAATATAACATATTTCATCTTCATTTATACTATTGTACGAACAAATAAATGTGAAGACCTTTTTCCAGTAATTGCCAATGCTACCATATAAGGTTTAGGTCGTACGCGTTTTTAGGAACAGTTTAAAAATTCAGTGTCTCTTTGCTTTGGTGACCAGCTTCTTATTAGTCACCATTCTGAACTGGAATATTAGCGTGCATATATATATATATATATAAATTCTCTCGGGATAAGGTAGTGCGTATGTACAAACTGAATGCAGCGTACCTCTTCATCAGTAATTTCTATATACTGTTCGGCAGTAAATCTTCTAAAATTGAAAGTTAAATTTCAAACTATATGACGTATTCATGCTTCATGCAAATTATTTCTAACAGTTCTGACAGAAACCTTGAGTTGCAGCTTCTCCGTTATTGCAATAGAATTTGGTGGAATTCGTTGAACAACATTAACAATTCTTTCATTGTGCACTCCAGTTGAACGTTGGTTATCTTCTTATTGTTACTTTCGTATCTCCCTGTAGACAGTTTAATGATATATGCCAAGTAGATTTGCCATTCCAGTGTGTTTCTTTCCTTTCTTCTTCCCAAAGGTTCTTCTTAGCTCGGATATTTTTTACTTCTTTGTTTATTGTTTTGGTTCTTGCTTTTATGTCAAATGTTAAACATGAACGAAGATAAGATAACTACTCTACCACTCCATCTAAAATAAAAAGCATTAAACATCGTACAAAATAGAATATGATATTCATAAACTCATCATAATATAATCTCGTAGAATAATAGTAGGCCTATCTGGGTTTATTTGAAAATTTACATTGCATAAGTTCCTTCTCAATTGTCACTATTTTAGCATGCAATATTTTAAATAATTTGCTTTCATTATTAATTTGTTAAAATTTCATGTAAGTATTTTTTTTTTTTTTAGCTTCGCAACAACAGACAGTAACAGTAAACCTCTCAAAAGGTTTGTTTCCGTTTTTGGGGATTTCTTATGCTGAAAAGTATAATGATGCTAATAGATAATATGCTCAATGCTCCGCTGTAAAGCCTGTTTGTGTAACTCTCCATTTACATAGTGTAGATATGAAGTGATTTCTTGTACAGAAGTTTTAGTTTTGAGGTTGACGAATGAGGATGGTTGGAAGTGTAAGGTTAATGTTAAGGAAAATAACGTGATTATATACTTTATTATTTTTCTTCTCTGATTAAAGGAAAAGAGTAAAGAAGCGTGCATTTATTAAGAAAAATCAAGCATATTTGTAATTTTATTTCGATGATACAGGAAAATTTTAAAATATAAATTTTAACCTATTTTCCTCCCTTTTCAAATTGTTTATAATACCAAATTTGCAGAAGTAAAATGGGGAAACATTATTATTATTATTATTATTATTTACGTTATTTACAAAATAACAGAAGGGAAGGAAGCATAGGCAATTAATAAGGGAAGGAAGTATAGGAAATTAATAAGGGAAGAAAGCATAGGAAATTAATAAGGGAAGGAAGCATAGGAAATTAATAAGGGAAGGAAGCATAGGAAATTAATAAGGGAAGGAAGCATAGGAAATTAATAAGGGAAGGAAGCATAGGAAATTAATAAGGGAGGGAAGCATAGGAAATTAATAAGGGAAGGAAGTATAGGAAGACTAGAGCATTAGGCAACCAGTCCTAAAAATAAAGGAAGGTATGGCATAAGGTGGTTATTTCAGTATTTTCAGAGTTTTCAATATTTTTTCATAGATTTTATTCCTTTATTGATCTTCTTTCATTATCTGTATAGTCTGTAAAATGTGAGAAAGCATTTTCAACCTACGACTGTACCATCTTTGTTTTGTTCAGAAACACTGCATTGTTTTACGTTATTTACCAAAGAAAGTTCGCAAGATTTTAATCACCAACATTATACATACACTTAAACTGTGTTCCATCGGTTCCAATAGACGAGATACACTGAGACACATGAATACCTTAAGGTCAAGCTAGTGTATCCCGATTGTTGGAAACTCTGATACATATCTCCAGTAAATTGTAAAGCACTTTGTGTTCTTAATTCCCTTTTATTGAAAAGTTTCGAAAGACAGACAGGTTACGACATTCTTTGAAATGGAATTGAAGTTTGCCTCACTTCTGCTATTAAGTTTGGCGCTTTTAACTGCCAGAGGCACTTACGTGGGTAGGAAAGGTTCGTGGACATGGTACGACGATCAGGCCAAAGCCGAGGACGAATTGAGGAAGGACGAAGGAGCCATTGATGCTTACATCACTCACGATTACTGGAATTACAAGCCTCAAATTCAGACCAGGAATAACCAGCAGACGATCCAGCAGAAAAATAAAAATGCAAATCTGATTGACCCGGACAAGTATGAAACTGTGGACACTGAAGGGTCAGGCTATAAGTATGATGACACAGGTAAACTCTAAAAAATAAATAAATTAGTTTGTCAGTTTTCCTTATTAAAAGTTAAATTAAACTTAACGCAAACATTAATTACTCTGTATAGTGATAATACATTTTTTGCAAATTTCGTAATTTCATCAATATAAATTTCATCAATATAAATGCAAATTTCATCAATATAAATTAACTTTTAGAAACGTGTTAATCTATTCCGTTGTTTTTTTTTAGATTTTTACGATTTAATTGATGAGAAACATGACAAAATACGAGGTAAGACATCAAAATTAAGGGTAACTTAATTAATATACAGGTGATTATACAGATGATACAGACTGACACTCATTATATACTTGAAAAGGTGACCTTCTCTTGCAGTAATATAAGCTTGAAAAGCGGGATACATTATGGAAATAGAGAATATATATATATATATATATATATATAAATATATATATATATATAATATATATATATATATTATATATATATATATATATATATTTAAATTCTGTCTGCTTAACATTTTGTAATGTACAATAAGCAACCCACTTTTGTTAACATTAAAATAGTTGCTATTTCTAAATGCTAAACTTTGATGCTATATTGTGGTGCAATATTAATTACATATTTGTTTACCATAACTAAACGTATTTTCACTGCTCAAAAATACATTAATATAAATATTTTCAAACGGCATCCCATGAACCTGTTTACATTTGGTAACTCTCTCTCGTAAATGTATTCGGACATTGGACTCATTTTAAAGATTTACTTTTGTGCTGCAGTGGTTTGTGATCAAGAATTACAAACCACGGACTTAAGAGGAGAGGTTTGGATGCCGAGACAGGTAATCCGTAATCAGAGCTGGGCAATAAATACATTGAATGTATTTAAATACTAAATACTAAATACATCGGAGAAATGTATTTAAATACTAAATACTAAATACATTTTACGAATGTATTTAGATACTAAATACAAAATACATCAATTGTATTTAAATATATTTGTAAATACATTTTAAATACATACAAATTTTAACATATGCATTCACTAATTCATGAGTAACAACAATATAAAATGCTTGATAAAGGATAAAGAAATAGTACAATCTAATTTCCGATTATATATTTCCCTTTTTAGAACAAAACAAAAGAACTTAGAACTTACGATGTTCAACCAGTGACATATTATACTCATTATATCATTGCAAAATGAGTAACAATTAATGAGTAGATGAGACATAAACGTAAACATAAACATAAGGCACCTTACGAATTCTCTTTTATTTTACGTTGCTGCGGATCCAAACCAATCTTTCAAAAGTTTTGTGCTAGTACAGAACGTGTATTAAACCAGTAAAAGTATTTACATTTTTATATTTTGAGTATTTAAATACATTGTATTTAAATACTCATTAAAGTATTTAAATACTATATTTAAATACATGAAAAAAATGTATTTATAAACAGTTCTAAATACACAAATGTATTTAAATACGTATTTAAATACAAATGTATTTAAATACTGCCCAGCTCTGTCCGTAATAAGAGCAACTCCACCTCTTCTGGAGAGTAGTTACCCAGCTCTCTTAACCTTTCTTCAAATTCAACAGAAACAAATGAGAACAATGAACCAATTGAATATTAAAATCCAGTTCGGCTGGACTTTTTATACACCTTGAGGGACGAATGGTACTGATGGTGGCGATAAGTTAATTTGATTTGCTACTAGTACTACAACTGGTACTGACACTCCTTGTATCAAACCGTTAACTAAAAAGTCCAGAATTAAAAGTAAAACTAACTAAAATAAAAAAGAAAACTTTGTTATACAACTAACATACCATTAACTATTTCACAAATCCTACCTTAACTCATTAGTTCCAAGAGGTCTTTTCCGAGACTGAATAAAATCGACTGGCGATAGCCAGAACAAAATCAGTAAAGTGACGCTGGGCATTAATTGGTTAAAATGATCTAAATCCATTCATTCAATGATTACGCAAACCAGGTTTATTTTTCTAATAAATTTAAGTGGTTGAATGAACTATTTGGATAGTTATCAAATAGTTTGGTTGTTATAAACAAATATTGTTCTATATGCACGCCAAATATCACAAGTTGGAGAGACATTAAGTTGCACTTTGTTAAACGACATACCTCAGTTAACTTAATCATTAAAAGGACATCTCAGAAACCTGTAAATATATACTGTAAGTATATATGCGAGATTCACTGCAAATATGAAACCTACTTTAACCCATTAGGATTCATCAATTTACCATGTTGTGATGGGTTATGTGGTTTCATTTTCTTTAAATTGTTCTGAAAGTAAAAATGAATAAGTTAGGCCAATTGTACTTCAAATTCAACATATTGTACATCTTGTAAATTAAACAATTATGAATATTTCATGGATTGTATCTAGTAACTTGAAGTAATATATTTACTTATTTTTTTATTAGGTTATTATTTGTTGTTTACAGCTGCGGAGACTGGATCGGACGTCGTTCCTTACGATAACAAAGATAAAGATCAAGATACAAACCTTGGCTGGATTCCTTATGATCATTCGCAAGATGGTGACATCGGCTATGATCATGCAAAGCCGGATCAAGATGACGGAATATGGTTTGAAGTAAATATACAGTAGACAGATATTTGTGAAATGTGGCATCTTTGCCGGCAACATCACAAGGGCGGCTCTTTACGTTAGCAAACTTAAAAGTGTTTTCAGAAGAGTGTTTTAATATACCTCTTTGGAGGTATTCTGGTTTTCTTAACTTTCACTTTGAATAGGAATTTGTGGGCGAAATTCACTTTAGAAAATTCCTATCTAGATTTTATGATATTAAGTGCTGGACCATTTAAAGTTAACACAGTTCTCTGCAGCAGTTAAAGAGTAAATATATTATGAACTTCTCTACTGCAATCCCTAATAGTAGATGAGAAAACACAGGGAAAATCTATATTTAATATGTGTAACATTCATATTTGTGGTACATTTTCAAAATATTTAAAGTAAAAATTAGTAACAGAAACAGATTCAAAGGTTTTGGAATCACATCCCACAAGTTATTTCTCAGTCTTTAGATTCCATTTCCAAGACGAGGTTAAGGTTTTTTTGGCTGAGGTTGTTTACAAGGAGTAAAAGATGAAAAACTAAAGAATTACAGTTCTTTACTTTATGAGGAATCGGAAGAAACATTACTTGGTACACATGTATAATACAAATGCAATTTAGTTTCCGAAACTTCAAAAGGACAGAGTCTTTTCAATTTTCGATTTTCTGATTTTATGGGATCATGTGAGGGGTTTGAACATACGCCCTAAAGGGCACTCTTCCTAATAGCAAAGGAGAAAAAAATAGCCTTTTGATCAGGCAATGCTTATTATTTCACTCCATAGTTTTCGGAAGCCTTCTTATTGGTTGGTTATTATCGTCTACTGAAAATATAAATTATGAATGTTACAGAAAAATGTAATTTTATAAAATAATTAAAAAAATAAAATAAATATCACATCTACAGAAAAAAAATTGGAAAATTCAGTTCAACATTTTTAGTCTTCATCATTTAAGGGATTTCTTTAAAATAAAAAAATTTCAAGTTTTGCCTCGAATAAATGAGTCAAATTAATTGATATTCCACTACTATGTAGAAGCAAGATAAAAGACTATTCCAGAGCTCTTCGCCACTTTCATTTTTAAATGAGTGCAGCACAGTTTATTTTATATAAAATACAACCACTGTCCTTCATTCATTTTATATGAAACACAACCACTGTCCTTCATTTATTTTATATGAAACACAACCACTGTCCTTCATTTATTTTATATGAGACACAACCACTGTCCTTCATTTATTTTATATGAAACACAACCACTGTCCTTCATTTATTTTATATGAAACAACCACTGTCCTTCATTTATTTTATATGAAACAACCACTGTCCTTCATTTATTTTATATGAAACACAACCACTGTCCTTCATTTATTTTATATGAAACACAACCACTGTCTTTCATTCAATGAGAAAAAATCATATTAAAAATTTGCAAATGTTCAATGATAACAGATTTGAACGTACATTTAATTCTTGGTCAAAAGCATTACTTTGATTCATTGAAACTCAAACAAGTTTTATGCATTCACGAGATGCAACGTTTCCGAAATTACAGAAAGGAAAAATTAATTTCAGTATAAAAAAAATAAATTTCTGCTGAAATTTATTTGAAGCTCCATTCATGAATTGGTCTTTCTCCCAGAAACTTGGCAACAAATGGGATTTATTTGTAAACAAAGCAAAAGATCAGTGAGCCTTTCATTAAGGGAAAATAATTCGCCCGTAAAATTATCTTAATATGGAATACAATACACTGTGTATTGAGATAATAATAATATAATAATAATTCACAACTAGTTCTCATTAAATTTGAAAACTGAATTATAATTCGAAAGTACATTTAGTATTAAATAAAATTAATCCAGTACTTTTTCATTCGATAGGATGCGAAACCCTTGGGGGATGACATTAATTCTATCTACACCAGCATTACAAAGAAAATTCCTCAAATATGGGAAAACTTTAAAAAGGTCCTTTCAAAGTTCAGTTTCATGGTTTACAGAGGAGCCGCATACGTGATTAAGATTTCTTCAACATTTGAAGAGGTTGGTGTATTTGAGTTCCTTCCTTCCTTTAGAGCAGCGGTTCTGAACCTTTTTCGTGTAATTTACCCTTTCGACCAGTTCACCCAGCCAGATTTACCCCCCCCCCCCTTAAATAGGTTAAGCGTTAAGACGGTTAAGTAAACAAACTAGACTCGATGACAAACTTTATTATCATTAGGTAATAATAATAATCAGTGTGATGGCTGAAATTGCTTCCAAAATTTACCCCCTACAACCAAGAAATTTACCCCCTGGGGTAAATTTACCCCGGGTTAAGAAGTACTGCTTTAGAGCATAGAGACCTTTCTCTTTCCAAAGGATGACGAAAACTAAAAGTGGATCTCAATTTTCATTGGATTTTATAGGCCATTTTGAATTTCTTTGTTTCTCGGTTTTTTCTCAGTCTAAACCAGGGGTTCTCAAGAAAGGGTTAATGGAAGCCTTCCAAAAATAGAAAAAAAATAGAAAAAATAAATAAATAAATAGAATAAAAACAAAAATAAAAACAATCTTGCTTTCAAATCACAAACCCCTATGGGTTATAGCCTATAATTATATACAATAGTTTCCCATTGAATTACCTGGTCCTATGTCGTATCTTCCCTATCCAATTTAATTTTTGATTGCGAGTGAATTAAAAGGATCTTAAACCGCTTTAAAAATTACTACTCCTTGAAGTTTAGGCCATTTTAGGTTTAGGCCGGGTAATGGGGTGTGCAGTGCCGCTCCAGGTGGGTAATGTCTGGTCTAAACACCTCTCCTGTTCGATTTCTTTGCATTTAAACATCAATAACTCAAGTAACAACAAAATCAGTTTAACACTGAACCAATATGTCTTTTTTACGTGAGAATATTAATCGGTTTACCGAACATAAACCTCTTTTGAGTACATTTACCTGACGTGTCTGAATTATACTGTTTTTACCAATTGCGAAGAAGGAAGTTGAAGAATAAGAGTGAGAATCCTGAACGACAAAAAATGAATCCAAAATATTAAAGAATTCAGCCTTGAAATTATTTTCCAGTCATGGGAAAGTCGATCCAGACTGACCTGAGCTTGTCAGTACTGGAATACTATAATAGAATTCGCTCAGGAGGGAGTATCGTGCCATTCATTTGAAATATTATGCTTATCACATTGTTTTTTATATCCTTCTCAAGAACAATTTATTCATTCCAGCGTAGGTGTATCTGCTCTAAACATTAGTTCACAAGGACTTATTTATTTTTCTTTGTGATTTCTTATGATGCCATTTCAGATGTTGTATTTATATCCAGGGGCGTACCCAGAAATTTGCCAAGGGGGGGGGGCGAACTTGGAACTAATCGTAGAAGTATATAATTGAAATAGAGATAAATAATTTTTAAGTACATTCATGATGAGCTTATCGTTCAGTTAGATATGATTAACTAGCTACTGATAAGACACATTATGAATAAAAATATAAAAATTATATTATACAAAATATAAAAATTATGATAAAAATCTGATTAGTAACATAATATTCAATGCAAAGCATTTCCTTGGACTGTTACCTTTATAAAAGAAAATTATTCTCACGGCCGGATTAAGAGTTTTTGGGATCCTAAGCCATTTTAGATTTTTAGTAGTAGGGGAGGCAAGAGCCAGCGCCGAAGGCGCCGAAATTTTTTCACTTTCATTCTCATCCTGTTGTAACCTATCAATTTTACTGGGAAAATAATACTAATTTATTAGCTGAAGGCGGGGGGGGCCATCGCCCCTGTCACTCTCCCCTTCGGTACGCCCCTGGTTATATCGAGTCGTTCATGCAGTACTGTTTTTTATATAAGCTTATATGAATTTTTAAATATTTGTTCTCATTGAAATTGAATAGACTCAAAATACTGAAATTGAATCGAAATCATCCACTGATTAGATCGTCGTGCACTATATTAATTGATGTACGAATATTTTTTTTATGTTAATGTACAGTATATGTTCTGAGGAAGAATAATTATAAATGGTAAAACAAATATTTAAAAAGACATACGCAAAATGCAGTATGTTAGTATAATATAGTATAATATTAGTGTATGCAATATAATGCAGTATAACAGAAAATACCCCCCCAAAAAAATAACTGCCTAGATCTGGTATTCACGAATAACACGAACTTGACTGCTGATAGAAAAATAACTCCAACCATTATCTCAGACCAAAACTTAATCGAGATAGCAACAAATATGGCGACAACATTAAAAGACAATACACATATTGAGGAAAGAAGCAAATTTAGGGCCTTTAACTTAAACTCCAAGACTATAAATTGGGAAAGAAATAATGAAGCCTGGTGTTCTCGTCGGATTTTCCGGGTCAACAAAGTTTGCGCTGTGATTAATCACTTTGCGAGTGTATCTCTAATCTTTTATGTTATCATAGGTTGCTATGACAATTTCTATCAAATGACATGGAAATGGGACCTGAAATCAGTTGCTAAGGAAACGTACCTGTTCGTAAGGTTGTCATGGAAACGGTTTGCCCACCAGGAGCCGTCATCTAGAGTTCGATATTTACTGCAAGATTTGTTTGTTTCTATCTATGGACATTTTAGGCAAAGTGTTCGTTTGCGACAAAAATGAACATAATATTTGGACTTATCGCACCTTAGTTACCTTGAAACATATATTGGTCTCGTTATTGGTTATGATGTGTTGAAGTAAAGGATATTCGAGGCGACTAAAAGCACGAGTAGTTTTAAGTTGGCATAAGACTGCATCATCCCAAATTTAATTTAACCCTCAGCTACTATCGTTGGGTCATTTCTGACCCTGAGTACATTTGTTTATTTTATCATGGGAAATAATGATAGTAGTTAAGGGTTAAGCTAAAGGTAAAAGGTATGTGTAAGTTGATAAATTATAAACCACATTGTCCTGCAGGTGTGATTATTAAACAAAATGAAACCCCTAGAGAAGAAAAAGAGGGCCAAAATCAAAATTGGAGGTCATACACAGGGGAAAAGATTGAGTAAGGAAGATTGTTCCAGAGTTCACCGGTTGAGTAGATGAAAGGGTGAAAGTATTGATTAACCCATACGTAGAGAGTTAGAGAGAAAAAGAATGAGAATGTGCCGAATGTCTGGTACTGCGTGCTCTCCTTAAAGGAGGAGGCATGCAGCTAGAGTGTTCGGAAGAGCAATATCTGTTATAATGGCGATAGTAAAGAGAGAGGCAACATTGCAGTGAAAGGAGATGGATTAAAGACAGTCAGTAAGAGGTGGGGAATTCATGTGACGAAAAGTCTTTGATTCCACCCGGTCCAGTAGAGCAGTGTGGGTTGACCCACTCCACACATAAGAAACGTACTCCATACAGGGGCGGACAAGACCCGTGTACAGAGAGAGGACCTGAGTTAGGGTAAAGAAACTGCGGAGGTGGTACAGCACACCTAGCCCCTTAGAAGCTGTTTTAGAAAGAGAGTAGATATGATCTTTCCAGGAAAGATCACGAGAAAAGAAAACACCAAGAATGTTAAGAGAAAAGGAAAGATTGAGTTGTGTATTATTGAAGGTGAGGGGATAATCGCGTGGAAGGTTGTGATGAGTAGACAGATGAAGGAACTGGATTTATGAGGCATTGAAAGCCACAAGGTTTTCTCTGCCCCAATCAGAGACAGTAGACAGATGAGAAGTCAGGTGCATCATAGCCGTACCATGCGAAGCAAGGAGTGACTGTTGAAAGGAACGCTTTGTGAAGCGGGTAGAGAAGTGGAGTGGAATCATTGGCATAGGAGTGGATAGGACAGGAAGTGGGACTTTAACGCTCATTGATAAATAAAAGTTAAAGAGTGGGTGACAGGACAGAACTCTGAGGAACACAATTTTTAATAGCTTCAGGAGAATAACAGTGGCCATCTACAACTGCAGTTATAGATCGGCCAGAAAGGAAATTAAATATGAAGGCACAAATAGAAGGATAGAAATCGAAGGAGGGCAGTTTCGAAATTAAAGATTTGGCATGACTCTACCAAAAGCTTTTGATATGTCTAGCGCAAAAGCAAAGGTTTCACCGAAATCCTGAAAGGAGAATGACCAAGAGTCAGAGAGATATGCAAGAAAATCGCAAGTACAGCGTCCCTTGCGGAACCCATAATGACGATCTGAAAGAAGATTGTGAGAAGAGAGACGTTTAAGAATCTTCCTATTAAGGATAGATTCAAAAACTTTAGAAAGGTAAGAAATCAAAGCAAATGGACCATAGTTAGAGGGTTGAGAGTGGTCACCTTTCCTTTGGGCATGCTGAGTGAAAGCGAACTTCCAACAAGAAGGAAAAGTACCATATGAAAGACAAAGACGAAAGAGTTATCCAAGGCAGAGTGTCAGCGCAGAAGCACAGTTCTTGAGAACAACAGGAGGAACACCAGTTGAGCCGGATAGGGCAAAAAAGCATCTTTGGAAGAGATTCTAATTTCAGACATAATTAAGTGAGGATGAGGAGTAGATGGAGTAACAGTACCGGAAACGTCCAGGATTGAGTTGGAGGCGAAAGCTTGAACGAAGAGTTCAGCTTTATCAGAAAAAGAGACGGCAACTGAGCCGTCAGAATGGATGATGGAAAAAAGAATTGAAGTTGTTAGAGAGGTTCTAGGCTAGGTGCCAGAAACAGCGAGAAGAATTAGAATTAAAAGAACAGATTTTGCGCGATTCAGGGCAGAAATATAAATTAAATGAGAGTCATGAGTTGGATGGCGACGGTACCTTCTGAAAACCTCCTCTCTGTTGTGGATAAAATTAAAACAAGCCAAGTTAAACGAAGGTTCTTTACATTAGTAGTAGGAAAAAACAATATAGAGTGTACGCCTCCATGCTCGAGAGAATCACCTCCGTGATGCTGAGCGCACTCGAAGGGGCCCCAGCCACGGAAGCAGTAATCACCCTATGGGAAAATAGAGGAGTACTGCATAAGGGCCTCCCAATCAGCGGCGCCACAGTGCCAAAGGCGTCTCCTCTTTGGAAGATCCAATCCAAAGGCCGAACTGGAGTGATAGGACAGGAAACAGATATAAGATTGTGGTCAGAGGATCCCAACGGAAGAAAAAGTTTGACAGAGTAAGAAGAAGGATAAGTGGTGATAAATAAATCGAGAACGTTGCATGTATTTCCAAGGGGATTGGGGATACCAGTAGGATGTTGTACAATGTGCTCTATGTAATTCAGGATAGAGAAGTTGTAAGCTAGTTCACCATGGTTGTTAGTAAAATTGTAGGAAAGCCAACGCTGGTGGTGAACATTGAAATGTCCTAAAATGGAGATTTCAACGAAAGGAGAGTGGGATAGAATGTATTTCACTTTGGAAGTGAGGTAGTCAAAGAATTTTGGATTGTAGAATTAGGAGAATAGTAAACAACGCAGATGTATTTAGTTTGAGATTGGCATGTAAGCCGTAACCGTAGGTTATAGAATTTGGAAGATTCAAGTTCGGGAATACGAGAGGAAGTTGGGTTGTTGCGTCCATATACGCAACATCCACCTTTGGAGTGAAATTGAGTATAGTGAAAGTAGGAGGGTACAGGAAAGGGGTTGCTGTCATTCATCCCAGACACCTGGGTTTCAGTGAGGAAGAGAAATTGAGGTTTAAAGGAGAAGTGGTGTTCAGTAGATTGAAAACTTGAGGAAATGCCACAAATGTTGCAGAAGTTTATGAAAAGTGAATTTGGCATCGACTCAGAACATCTCGAATGGACAGTAGCAGAACCAGCCTTGCTGCCCGGTCTGTGCTCCGGTTTCGGCAGTGGGAGAGCCAGAAATGGGGACATTTATGGTTGCCTCCCCAGGGATCTTCGAGGCTTTTGAGTCGATGCCATTTGTTGTTTTTTAAATTTTGAAAAGATTGTGAAGTATGTAAGCTGCATGTATGTGTAGTGAGGAATAGTGAGGTAAGTGTGTGTTTGAGAGGATGTTGGATTGCTCAATGGGTAGATGAGACTCGGAAAATAATCTGCTATGGTGGACAGTGACAGGAAAACAGGAGTTCTAGCACTCCCTGTTTCCTACCTAACGTCCCCCCAACCACCAGGTGTACTTTCCTGGTAGATTGGTGTCTACAATCTCATTATTTATAAATAATACAGTGATATAAAGCCATTTGACTGAAAGTCATCCATTTTATGTGTCCTTCTAAACAGAATACTATACAATAGAAGCCGTGGAAAGTGCACTTCCTTTCAAAGAAGCAGATGTATGGAATGCAATTCCCATACATTTCAGATAGGCTTCGTCACTAAATATATTTCACAAATCTCTAAAAAACTACTTGATTAGCTGCTATTGATGTATAAATTCACTGTTGCCATTATTATCATGGTAATTAAATTTCCATTTTATGACAAACTATTTAAAATATGCTAATTTCGTTAAACACTTTTTATTACATAATTTACCCTTTTTTACATAATTTTTATTAATCATCATTTACAGTATTTTCTATTTAATATACAATAAATCATTTAATTATAGATTTTATACATTTCTATCTTATTATTATTATTATTATTATCATTATTATTATTATTACTTACCACTTTCACTTCTCTTATATAATAAATACACCAAATGCTATTAATTTTGCCTAAAAAGCCTCCATGCTTTCAATGGCATATTCAGATTAGAGTATTGTGAATATATTTATCTCATATCAAATATCTAAATGGTACATAAAAAAAATTGAAAAATATTGTGAAACTCTGTCAATTGTATTCTTTTCTGAAGAAAGAATTTTGTAAAAAACAAAAAATACTTTTAAAACATTTCACGAGTAATGCGGAGGTGAGACATTTCTGTGAAATTAATAAATAAATGGCTATTTATTGTAAACCTATTTGCGTTCATTCAAAATCATCTCCTTTCATTCAATTGTTCGTCTTCTTCTTTTCTCGTACCTCTCTTTTACCTATTTATCCTATCGTCCTTCTACTCATCCCATTCCCTTCATCCTTCCATTTATCCCCTTCTTCCTCATCTTCATCCGGTTCTTTTCTTCTTTTATTTCATTCCTTTGTCCTAGTCTTCATCTCATTGCTTTCTCCCTCCGATTCACCCTTTCGTGCTTCTCCAAACTTCGTTCCTCTATTCCTCTCATTTCTCCTCTCTTTATCCTTTCGTCTTCTTCTTTGTCTCATTCCTCTCATCCTCCCATTCTTCCCTTCGTTCTCCTACTCATCTCACTACCTCTTTCTCCCTCTCGCAACCCCCCACCCCCGTCTCCTCGAGAGAACTACTCAATGCTAAAATCCCCATCCATGAAAGACACAATTTATCGTTTGACTTCCTAAATTATCTCTTCACAACAGCCAAATTTCCAATCGCTCCATGTAACAAACTCATCCCAGTGCTTCAATCTTCCATTCATTAACTGTACGAGTCCTTTCGCAGGTAAAAGCTTCTCAACTCATAACGAAACTGGAACAACGACTCGAACAAGGAGATGAAACAGTTGACGAATTCTTCCAGAAAGTTGGCGAAAAGGTAAAGAAGGAGAAAACAAGAGAAAGAATTGCTCTAAACAACTTTTAATGATGTCACCTTCGAAAGCAGGAGACATTTTTCTTCCATTTTCGTTTACGTTCATTATTTGTTTATATTTTATTGACAAACTTTACTGATAGACGAATACGTTATTCTAGAAACTTATTTTATTTTGTTGTTTCTTAATCTGGTCAGACATAAAAAGTAACTTTGTTTTTCTACTTTACTTTCAAAGGATTTTTTATATAGACCAACAAAGGACACTTAATTTTGCAAAATAACTTATGCGTGAAGGCATTTTCCCTCCTCATCTTGTGCGGACCGCTCTTCTACACAAGCGTCGTTCTTTACATTAATTATACTGTGTTGTTTGCAGTTAAAAAAAAAAAATATATATATATATATATATATGCATATAACTGCAATGACCGCGCAGTATATAAATGAATAGAAACGACATAAGTGTTAAGGAACGTTTCTGCACACGAGGAGGAGAGATAACGAATAATGAAAAATGAGGCGAACCGCCCAGGAATCGAACCCAGGGCCTTCCAATTGCCGGTCGGACGCTCTACCATTATGCTACGGACCTCACTCAATCACAAATCGAAATTCTCCCACATAGGCAGAAACCAATGCCCTGAGAGGGCACCCTCGCAAATCGTGAATATGCGCATATAACTGCAATGACCGCGCAGTATATAAATGAATAGAAACGACATAAGTGTTAAGGAACGTTTCTGCACACGAGGAGGAGAGATAACGAATAATGAAAAATGAGGCGAACCGCCCAGGAATCGAACCCAGGGCCTTCCAATTGCCGGTCGGACGCTCTACCATTATGCTACGGACCTCACTCAATCACAAATCGAAATTCTCCCACATAGGGCAGAAACCAATGCCTGAGAGGGCACCCTCGCAAATCGTGAATATGCGCATATAACTGCAATGACCGCGCAGTATATAAATGAATAGAAACGACATAAGTGTTAAGGAACGTTTCTGCACACGAGGAGGAGAGATAACGAATAATGAAAAATGAGGCGAACCGCCCAGGAATCGAACCCAGGGCCTTCCAATTGCCGGTCGGACGCTCTACCATTATGCTACGGACCTCACTCAATCACAATCGAAATTCTCCCACATAGGGCAGAAACCAATGCCCTGAGAGGGCACCCTCGCAATCGTGAATATGCGCATATAACTGCAATGACCGCGCAGTATATAAATGAATAGAAACGACATAAGTGTTAAGGAACGTTTCTGCACACGAGGAGGAGAGATAACGAATAATGAAAAATGAGGCGAACCGCCCAGGAATCGAACCCAGGGCCTTCCAATTGCCGGTCGGACGCTCTACCATTATGCTACGGACCTCACTCAATCACAAATCGAAATTCTCCCACATAGGGCAGAAACCAATGCCCTGAGAGGGCACCCTCGCAAATCGTGAATATGCGCATATAACTGCAATGACCGCGCAGTATATAAATGAATAGAAACGACATAAGTGCAGAAACGTTCCTTAACACTTATGTCGTTTCTATTCATTTATATACTGCGCGGTCATTGCAGTTATATGCGCATATTCACGATTTGCGAGGGTGCCTCTCAGGGCATTGGTTTCTGCCCTATGTGGGAGAATTTCGATTTGTGATTGAGTGAGGTCCGTAGCATAATGGTAGAGCGTCCGACCGGCAATTGGAAGGCCCTGGGTTCGATTCCTGGGCGGTTCGCCTCATTTTTCATTATTCGTTATCTCTCCTCCTCGTGTGCAGAAACGTTCCTTAACACTTATGTCGTTTCTATTCATTTATATACTGCGCGGTCATTGCAGTTATATGCGCATATTCACGATTTGCGAGGGTGCCCTCTCAGGGCATTGGTTTCTGCCCTATGTGGGAGAATTTCGATTTGTGATTGAGTGAGGTCCGTAGCATAATGGTAGAGCGTCCGACCGGCAATTGGAAGGCCCTGGGTTCGATTCCTGGGCGGTTCGCCTCATTTTTCATTATTCGTTATCTCTCCTCCTCGTGTGCAGAAACGTTCCTTAACACTTATGTCGTTTCTATTCATTTATATACTGCGCGGTCATTGCAGTTATATGCGCATATTCACGATTTGCGAGGGTGCCCTCTCAGGGCATTGGTTTCTGCCCTATGTGGGAGAATTTCGATTTGTGATTGAGTGAGGTCCGTAGCATAATGGTAGAGCGTCCGACCGGCAATTGGAAGGCCCTGGGTTCGATTCTGGGCGGTTCGCCTCATTTTTCATTATTCGTTATCTCTCCTCCTCGTGTGCAGAAACGTTCCTTAACACTTATGTCGTTTCTATTCATTTATATACTGCGCGGTCATTGCAGTTATATGCGCATATTCACGATTTGCGAGGGTGCCCTCTCAGGGCATTGGTTTCTGCCCTATGTGGGAGAATTTCGATTTGTGATTGAGTGAGGTCCGTAGCATAATGGTAGAGCGTCCGACCGGCAATTGGAAGGCCCTGGGTTCGATTCCTGGGCGGTTCGCCTCATTTTTCATTATTCGTTATCTCTCCTCCTCGTGTGCAGAAACGTTCCTTAACACTTATGTCGTTTCTATTCATTTATATACTGCGCGGTCATTGCAGTTATATGCGCATATTCACGATTTGCGAGGGTGCCCTCTCAGGGCATTGGTTTCTGCCCTATGTGGGAGAATTTCGATTTGTGATTGAGTGAGGTCCGTAGCATAATGGTAGAGCGTCCGACCGGCAATTGGAAGGCCCTGGGTTCGATTCCTGGGCGGTTCGCCTCATTTTTCATTATTCGTTATCTCTCCTCCTCGTGTGCAGAAACGTTCCTTAACACTTATGTCGTTTCTATTCATTTATATACTGCGCGTCATTGCAGTTATATGCGCATATTCACGATTTGCGAGGGTGCCCTCTCAGGGCATTGGTTTCTGCCCTATGTGGAGAATTTCGATTTGTGATTGAGTGAGGTCCGTAGCATAATGGTAGAGCGTCCGACCGGCAATTGGAAGGCCCTGGGTTCGATTCCTGGGCGGTTCGCCTCATTTTTCATTATTCGTTATCTCTCCTCCTCGTGTGCAGAAACGTTCCTTAACACTTATGTCGTTTCTATTCATATATATATATGTTAAACACAGACCGTGCATGGAACAAGGAACTCTTCTGGGAAAATTAAATCCACTATAGTCCGAATAAGTAATGGTAAATGACAAATACCATAGTTTTTTTCCTTTTTCATGATTTTAGCCCGACGTGGGCAACGGGTCTCTCGCAAAGAGATCCCATAAATATAGCTTCCCTCACCAGCTATCTGCAAAGCAGACAGGATCCAGCTTTGGACGTGGATCTAGGGTTTAAAGCAAACCTAGATCCCTACACTCAGAACCTCTATATAAGTAAAAGACTCGTTGCATTCACGTCGTGTTGAATAATCAAAGAAAAAGGGGTAACTATTGTATTTTTAGCCAAAAAAACCAAAACTTAAACCTCAACCGGGACATTGAGCGTCCACTTTTCAAGGCACGAAACACGTCCGTTTAGTATACACAAACTCAGAATGGTTCCCTGAGAACATTATATGTTAAACACAGACCGTGCATGGAACAAGGAACTCTTCTGGGAAAATTAAATCCACTATAGTCCGAATAAGTAATGGTAAATGACAAATACCATAGTTTTTTTCCTTTTTCATGATTTTAGCCCGACGTGGGCAACGGGTCTCTCGCAAAGAGATCCCATAAATATAGCTTCCCTCACCAGCTATCTGCAAAGCAGACAGGATCCAGCTTTGGGACGTGGATCTAGGGTTTAAAGCAAACCTAGATCCCTACACTCAGAACCTCTATATAAGTAAAGACTCGTTGCATTCACGTCGTGTTGAATAAATCAAAGAAAAAGGGGTAACTATTGTATTTTTAGCCAAAAAAAACCAAAACTTAAACCTCAACGTCATTTACCATTACTTATTCGGACTATAGTGGATTTAATTTCCCAGAAGAGTTCCTTGTTCCATGCACGGTCTGTGTTTAACATATAATGTTCTCAGGGAACCATTCTGAGTTTGTGTATACTAAACGGACGTGTTTCGTGCCTTGAAAAGTGGACGCTCAATGTCCCGGTTGAGGTTTTTTTTGGTTTTGTTTGGCTAAAAATACAATAGTTACCACCCTTTTTCTTGATTTATTCAACACGACGTGAATGCAACGAGTCTTTTACTTATATAGAGGTTCTGAGTGTAGGGATCTAGGTTTGCTTGAAATCCTAGATCCACGTCCAAAGCTGGATCCTGTCTGCTTTGCAGATAGCTGGTGAGGGAAGCTATATTTATGGGATCTCTTGCGAGAGACCCGTTGCCCACGTCGGGCTAAAATCATGAAAAAGGAAAAAAACTATGGTATTTGTCATTTACCATTACTTATTCGGACTATAGTGGATTTAATTTTCCAGAAGAGTTCCTTGTTCCATGCACGGTCTGTGTTTAACATATAATGTTCTCAGGAACCATTCTGAGTTTGTGTATATATATATAATATATATATAAGCGTCTCGGTGGTTTAGTGGTTAGCGTCGCTGACTACGAATCCATCTGCCCCGGGTTCGAGACCCGACAGCAGCCGGCGCGCAGTAAAACCCAGCTGTTCATCCTTCCACACAATAAAGAGTGGTTGGTAGATAAATGGGTACTCTAAGTGGCCTAGTGGTTAAGACGCTGGGCTGTTGATGGGACGTAGTTCGGATTCCACGTTAAACTGTAGGTCTAAGGTGGAGTCTTCGTCAGAATGAACAATTCGGGCGGAAGCTAACCAAAGGTTATATATATATATATATATATATATAGAGGGTGGTGCAAAGTCAGGAGTCAAAGGAGTCAGAGAGACTGGATCTTTTCCGTTCTATGGCCGCCACTATTTTTAAATATAAATTACTTTTTTAGTTAAAAAATTTATAAGTTATAATTTATGAATATTGACCCTTTGACTGCTGACTATTATAAATTTTTTAAGTAGAAAAGTAATTTTTATTTAAAAATAGTGGTGGCCATAGAACGGAAAAGATCCATTCTCTCTGGCTCCTTTTACTCTGACTTTTGCGCCACTCTCTTCTCTCTCTCTCTATATATATATATATATACACACAGTGTATATATATATATATATATATACTAGGGGCACTCAATATATTTGCCCCACCCTTTTTCTTAGCTAAATAATAGGCCATGGGGCTGAAATGTCTTTGGGCCGTAAGTTTGAACTTTCTGCGCTTCACATAACCAGATTTTTCCAGTTTGAACCTCCTCTCCTTGTATAAAAACCGCTTTTAAAAGCCCTTGTATAAAACCGATGGTTAACGCAGTTTCAAAAATGGCGTCTGACAGCGATGTGTGTCGTAAACAGAGAGCTATTATCGAGTTCTTAACCGCAGAGAAGGAAACAGTTGGAAATATTCACAAACGTCTACAAAACGTTTACGGAGATGCTGTTGTTGATCGAAGCACAGTTGGACGCTGGTCTAAACGTGTGAGATCATCGGAGAGAGGGAGAGCCAGCCTCGATGATGAGCCACGCAGCGGTCGCCCGGCATCGACTGTGACATCTCACACTGTATAACGTGCTAACAGCATCATTCGATCAAATCGGCGCGTCACATACAAGGAGCTATCACTGGAGTTACGAATTAGTGAAGGAAGTGTGAATACGATAATTCAACAACTGGGATACTCAAAAGTGTGTTCACGGTTTGTTCCTCGCCAACTGCCAGAAGATCACAAAGCCCAAAGAAAAGAAATTGCTTCTGAATAGTTGGTTCGATACGAGACAGAAGGGGATGACTTCCTTTCACAAATTGTGACTGAGGATGAGACTTGGGTACATCACTTTGAACCTGAAACAAAACGCCAATCCATGGAGTGGCATCACGCAGACTCCCCAGCCAAGAAAAAGTTCAAAATGGCTCCCTCTGCAGGAAAAGTTATGCCCACCATCTTCTGGGACATGAAAGGGGTGATTCTGGTGGGCATTATGAAGAAAGGACAAACAATCAACTCAGAGGCATATATTTCTACTCTACAGAGACTCCAAAGACGTATAAAAAGATTTCGACCGGAGAGAAAGCTGGAAGACGTCCTTCTTTTACACGATAACGCAAGACCACACAACAGTTTGCAAACAAGAGAAGCTATCACGAAAAGGCGCTTGACTGTGTTACCCCACCCTCCATACAGCCCGGATCTGGCACCTTCAGACTTCCATTTGTTTGGGCCAATGAAGGATGCTATTCGTGGAAGAAAGTTTCAGAATGACGATGAGGTTGTTGAGGAGGTTAAGAGGTGGCTCCAGCGGAACCCAGCGGACTTTTACCAGCAAGAAATAAAGGCCCTTGTTTCGAGGTGGAGGAAAGCCGTTTAAAAGGATGGAGACTATGTGGAAAAATAAAAACTTGTAAAAAGGTATGTAACTACTTGTGTACAAAATTTCTGGAACTTACAAGGAAATTTGGAAAGAAAAAAAGTGTGGGCAAAATAATTGAGTAGCCCTCATGTATGTGTGTGTATATATAATATATATATATATATATTTTTTTTTTTTTTTTTTTTTTTTTTTAGGAAGAACCGATTCGCCTCTATTTAAAGGGCATATCTCAGCGGAAAAACAAAGAAAAAGTGAGAGGAAAGACAGAGGAAAAAGAAAGGATGGAGGGGACAGTCGAAGTGGAAAAAGACCAAGGATGACAAGGACTGCAGGGTCGAGCCCCATCATCCTTGGGTGCTATGGCCGGGAGGGCGCACGTGAAACCTCCAGGAACAAGCACGTACAAACGAGCACAAGAGCACTCAAGGGCACGAGCTTAGAACCCCTTGCGGGGATATATATATATATATATATATATATATATAATATATATATATATACAGGGTGTTTCATAACATGTGGGACACACTTTCAGGATGGATTCAGGACCTAAAAACAATGAAAAAAGCTTATATAAACACATGCCCGAAATCGCTTTGTTTCCGAGTTACAGCCCGTTTTGTGTTCCAGCAATTCTTTCCGCAAACTGTTTACAAACACTGCTTGCCGACAATGTTTGTGAGTGTGTACGAGACTTATTTCATGTATGGCATTGCTGATTGTAATGTTTCATACACTCGTACACTCTATGACATGTTTCAATATCGCTGAGTATAGAGCCATCAGTCAGTCAGAGGTACATCGGCGTGTGAGAATGGAGCTTATTCAAACAGAGAAATGGCAGACATGCATCTCATGTATGGACTTGCCGAGTGTAATGCAGCCGCAACAAGACGTCTGTATACGGAAAGGTTTCCGAATCGCCGTCTGCCAGATAAGAAAACCTTTCAGAGAATGGACGAGCATCTTGGTGATACAGGATCATTCAACAAGCGAGTTTCAGATGGTGGTAGACCAATCAGCGCCAGAACTGTTGAGTTGGAGGAGCGGAGGTAAGGTAAGGCGGATACTTACTGGAACACATAACGGGCCGTAACTACGGAAACAAAGCGATTTCGGGCATATGTTTATATAAACGTTTTCTTTGTTTTCAGGTCCTGAATCCATCCTAAAAGTGCGTCCCACATGTTATGAAACACCCTGTATATATATACACACACAATGAAGTATGTACTCGTATGTATGTATGACTTATTATCTGTTCCTTTAAAGAAGAATTCTAAAGGATTTGTGGTGTAAAAACAATAACAAGTTCGTGTGGTGGACTTTCAGATCATAGAATTTTATTAACCCTAGAATGCATAACCCGGGCCTCTGAGGCCCGCCGGGTGTTATATTTATCCTGGTTACGCATTCTAGGGTTAAGAAAGAATGAAACAAGAATAACCGGGGAGAGGATGCGTTTGACGATAGAAAAACTGGAAGATGAAGAGTTTCAGGGACAATATGAGAAAAAGGTGGTGAGTAAGTTCAATGAATTAAATGTAGAAGGTTGTGGTTTGGAGGAAGGATAGGAATGTTTGAAGCCACCAAGTTCCGTGGTAAAAAGTGAGTTAGAAGAAGTAGAGAAAGAGTATGGTGGAATGATAGCCTAATATAGCCAGTTTCGTACGTGAGAAACGGTAAGCATGGGAAATATTAATTCAAGAGAAGGTATAGGGTTGGAAGTAAAGAAGAAAAAGATGGAGGAATGTAGGGTTCTGAAGGGGAATAGCGCTGTGGAGAATAGTAAGTAAGGAGAAAGTGGAGAGAGAGTTATTCGAAGAAGGATTACTGAAGAATTTGTTGATAACTGGACATAGTTTTGGAGGGAATCTGGAAATGTAAAAAAGAAAAGGAGTGTTTTTATGTAAAGCAGTACATCCCAACCTTTTTTAGGTCGACGTACCATTGTACTTTTCTAAGTACTACGGTGGAAAAGGTTGCGGGTTGTTCATACACAAACTAATATTATTTTTAAATACATTGTCGTTAAAGTAGGCCTAATCATCATTTTACAAGATCCATATTAAATTCTCTTGCGTACCACCGGTGGTACGTGTACACCAGGTTGTGAATCGCTGATCTAAGGGAGAGTGCTGACGGACAAAATATATGTTCAAAAGAGGTAATCTGAATATTTTTGCGAGTTTTTAGGAAGAAGTGAGGAGAGGGTGGGTCAGATTATAGGTGCTGGAAGGGTAAGAATTATAATAGTAATAATCTGGGGTGCAAGAATATTCCAGATCAGGAAATGGAAAATTGGTCGGGTTGCAGGTGTGGATGTTTCTAAAGAGACGTTCAGATATGGTGAAGGGGTTTAGAAGTGGATGAGAGATATATGTAGAATGGCATGAGAAAAGGAAATCATTTTTGAGGACTGAACGAAAGCGATTTTGGTGCCTTTATATACAGGTAAATGTGACAAAAGTCAGTATAGGAAATGCAGGGGTAAAGATTTTAGGTGGATATTCAGTGGGAAAATAAGGAGGGTGACTGAAGGTATAATATTGGGTGAACAGGGAGGTTTCAGGAAAGACAAAAGGTAAATGGATCAGAAGGTGTATGGGAAAAATATGTGAATATGATGAAAAAGTGTTTATAGCATTTATATGTTTGGAGAAAGCGTATGCTAGAATGAAGGGAGAGGCATTGTGGCAGATGTTGCAGTTTTATGATGAAGATGGTGAGTTCTTGAGTAGGATGAAAAGTTTTTATAGGATATGTAAAGGTTAATGATATCTTGAGTGATGGTGTAAAATAAGTGCTGGTGTTAGACAAGGATGTGTGCTGTCTCCGTGGTTGTTTAATTTGTTTATGGTTGGGAGATGCGTGAGGCAAAGATAAGGATACTTCAAAGGAGGGTTCTTATTTTATGCAGGAAGGAGGGTCCAAAGCATGGGCGGATCCAGAGGGGAACTAAGAGGCGTGTGTCCCCATAGGCTAGATCCTCAAAGGAGACCAAGTCGAAATTTTACTGAAGTCGATAAAACGCTTTGCACCATTTTTCCAAAATTGTCCATAAAATTCACGATTTTCATGTAACTACGATAAATTTTATATTTATATATAATATTTTATATAATATAATATATAATATTATATATAATATTGCTTTGTCAGTGCAACTATCACTACCACACCATTGAAAACTAGGACCTACTGATGTACGCATTAGAATATAACTTAACTGTGGATCATCCCCTTAAGGAACTGAGTTTTTGATACCTTTCAGCTCACGCACAGGAACAGGAAGCCTGTTTTCTGTTGCTACCTGACAGTATGGTGGGTGAAGCGTATGGTATATAAAAAAATGTGGATCAAATAAAACACTCGGCATGATGTCTGTTTGGTGGCTCCCTAGACTACCCTCCTTGGGTCCGTCCCTGCAAAGGGAAAGGCCCGCCAAAACATCTCCCCATAGAAGAAGTCGAAATCAAGGTCCAAAGTTTTTGAAATGTTTTGGAGAGCAAAGACAGGGGAAAAGATGGATTGAGGAAGGTTGTTCCAGAGTTCACCGATGAAGTAGATGAAATATTGATAATACCGTACCAATTAACCCTTGCGTTAGAGAATTGGACAGAAAAAGAAAGAGAATGTGTCGGAAGTTGGCTTGCAGTTAAAGAGTTCAGAAAAGCAATGTCCGTTATAATACCGATAGTGAAGAGAGAGAGGGACTGAAGGCAGTCAGTAAGATTTTGGAATTGGTGAGACGAAAAGCCTTTGATTGCATTTAGTCAAGTATACCTGTGTGGGTTGAGCCAGCCCACACATGAGAAGCGTACTCTATACAGGAGCGGACAAAACCCCTATACAGAGACAGGAACTGAATGAGGGTGAAGAAACTGCGGAGGCAGTACAGCATACCTAACCTCTTAGAAGCTGTCTTGGAACTTAGTTGGAAGAGAATATATGCGATCTTTCCAGGAAAGATCACGGAAAAAGGAAATACCAAGAATGTTAAGAGAAGAGCAAGGCTTGAGTTGTGCATTGCTGAAGTTCGGGGGATAGTCGTGTTCGTGTGAAAGATTGTAACGAGTAGACAGATGAAAGAACTAGGTTTTTGGGGCATTGAAAACCACTGCTTCAATTAGAGACAGTAGAAAAATCAGAGGTCAGGTGTTCCACAAAGGTGGGCAGTTGCGCCGCAAAAAGTTGCGGCGCAACTTGCGGCGCAACATTTTTGGTTGCGCTTGTGCTTGCGGCGCAACTTTTTGAAAAAGGTTGCGCTTGCGCGTGCGGCGCAACTATTTCAGCAGAGTTGCGGTTGCGGCTGCGGCGCTACAAAAATCGTTGCGCGTGCCCACCACTGGTGTTCCATAGCCGTCGCAAGCGAAGCATAGAGTGACTGTTGAGAGGGACGCTTTGTGAAGAGGGTGGAGAAATGAAGGGGGCTAATCATCGGCATAAGAGTGGATAGGACAGGATGTGCGACTTAAAAGATCATTAATAAATAAAAGAAAGAGAGTGGGTGACAGAGCAGAACCCTGGGGAACACCACTATTAATAGCTTTAAGAGAAGAACAGTGACTATCTACAACCTGAAAGGAAATCAGAGATGACGGCATAGATAGAAGGATAGAATCCGAAGGAGGGTAGTTTGAAATTAAGGATTTGTGCCATACTCCATTAAAAGCTTTTGATATGTCCAGTGCAATAGCAATGTGACAATAAAACTCACACTAATAGACGGAGTTTATTTCCACAACAGTTTCGATGCCCACTGGCATCCTCTTCGGGTGGATACAGAAAAACGAATTAGGAACATTAGGAAACGAACATTAGGAAAAGAATATAGAATGTGCGCCTCCATGCCTTAGAGCAGGGGTCCCCAACCTTTTCAATGCGGTGAGCACCAAGTTATTTTCTAGAATATCAAGCGAGCACCACTATATTTTTGCAAAAATAAAGAAAAATCAGAAATAAAAAGAAACGAACGTCAGCGTTAATACATATGTTTTAATATATTTAAGAAAATAATTTAAAAAATCTTTTTACGAAACATTTGCAAACAAACCATTATACGATTTTAAGAATTGTAGAAGAGCACCGTCAGACTGTCCAAGAGCACAGTGGTGCTCGCGAGCACAGGTTGGGAACCCCTGCCTTAGATCACCTCCGCGATGCACTCAGCGCGCTCTGAGGGGCCCTGACCACAGAAGCAGTAATAATTCCGTGAGAACTCAAAGAAGTACTGCCTAAGAGTCTCCCGATCAACAGCCGAAATGGAACGATATAAGATTGTGGTCGGAGAAGTCTGAGGGAGAAAAAAATTGGGCAGAGTAAGAAGAAGGATGAGTGGTTAGAAATAAATCTAGAATGTTGGTCCTATTTCCAACTCAAACGAAATACATCTGCGCTGATTACCTTTCTTATAATTCTGCTGACTATCCAAAACTATCCAAAACTCCTCGGGGATGAGTAGAGCGCTGTACAATCTATCTAGATCATTGAGGGTAGTGAAGCTATAAGGTAGTTCATCATGGATATCCATAAAATGGGAGGAAAGTCAAAGGTTGTAGTGAACATTGAAATCAGCTTAAATGGAGAGTTCATCGAAAGGAGAGTGGGATAGAATGTGTTCCACTTTTGAAGTGAGGTAGTCAAATAGTTTTAAATAGTCAGCAGAATTATAAGAAAGGTAGTCAGCGCAGATGTATTTAGTTTGAGTTTGGCATGTAAGCAGTAACCAGAGGGTGTAGAATTCGGAAGATTCAAGTTAGGGAATACGAAAGCAAGTTAGGTTGTTGTGTACATAAACACAACATCCACCTTTGAGTATAAAGTAGGAGGTTACAGAAAAGGGTTTGCTGTCAATTATCTCAGTTACCCGAGTTTTAGTGAGGAGGAGAAGGTGAAGTTTAGAAGAGAGGTGGTGTTCAACAGATTGGAAATTTGAGGCAAGGCCAGAAGTTTATGAACAGTAAGTCAGTCAGAGGTTCAGGACATCTCGAACGAGTGTTTGAGTGTAAATGAAAATGAATGGGAATTATCTCATTTGCTATATGCAGATGTTGCATATAAGAAATTGTTGGAAACGAGGAAGAGTTGTAGAAGTTAAGTAAAGCATATGTGGACGTTTTAAAAGGCGGCTGTTAAGTGTAAATTCAGCAAAAATTAAGGTCAAACAGACAGTAATACATAGTGTAAAGTAAATGTATGATAAATGAAGTAATGTTCAGGTGATGGATCATTTTAGGACTCAGGAAATCTGGTAAGTAAAAAGTGATGTGAATGAGAAATTTCAAGCAAGGAGAAGAGTACATACAGTATACAATGACGCTCATAAGTATTCGTATAGAGAAATATTTCAGTTGTATTCGTCCTTATCTTTTATAACATGCATTGGATAGTTATAAAAAGTGTACCGTTCGTTTGTAAAAATTTAGCAGATAAAAAAAAATTAGTTGAATTCCAACATATAATATAAACCATCAAAGAATTTGAAGAAAAAAAAAACTAGAATGCAAAGGGTTTTTGCAACTTTCGAAATGAAGGCAATAATTTTCTTCTAAAATTTCATGAGATTTCTTCGAGTTGAAGACTCCAATGATGACATCAAACTTTCCTGGACCAGAAGCAATAAAACATCCCCAAAGAAGGAAGCTACCACCATCATGTTTAACTGTAGGAAGGATTTTTTCCCCTCGAATGCAGTATTTGATTTTCGCCAAATATACTGTTGTTCGTTGTTCCCGAATAATTCAATTTTTGTCTCGTCTGTTCAACGAACTTTCTTCCAAAATACAAATCCATTATTTTGATGATCCTTGGCGTACTTTCCACGAGCTTCTTTGTGTGTTTTTCGTAGCAGAAGTTTCCTTCGTGCAATTCTTCCATGCAGACCGTTCTTTCTCAATGTACGACGTACAGTAAAAGGATAAACATTGATCTTGGACGGTCTTAATATTTGTCAGATATCACCTGCAGTCACTCGTGGATTCGCAGCAGCCATTCTTTCAATCCGTCTAAATGTACGTTCTGAAAACTTGCAAGGTCGTCCATACCTTGGTAGAGTTTTGATTGTTCTAAAGCCTTTCCACTCCTTTAAAACTGCAGCAACCGTCGTAAATGTAATTCGAAGTTGTTCTTATATCTTCCTATAACTCATTCCATACTAGTGCGCAACAATAATAGACCTCTTAAGAGCTGTAGACAGCTCTTTATCACGACGACCCATTGCTTACTAAAGGCTTGTACAGTCATCCGTCTTCCATAAAGATTCAAAAAGAAAATTCTAGAATTCAACATTGCCAACAGTTTCTAATCAATAAACAGCCAACTACTGATAAAAAAAAATTAAATTCTTCAAGCCTACGGTGGACACACAAGGTATTAAATAATTTTGCAAATAAATGTACGAAAACTTTTGCATTTTAACTTTTTTTTTATCTTCCTCAAATTCATGTTGGAGTCAAAATAATTTTTTTTGTTAAATTTTTTTCCATGAAACTTTTCATAATTTTACTAATGGTATCCTATGCATAATACAAAAGATAAGGACGAATATAACTGAAATATTTATCTGTACGAATACTTATGACCGCTACCATACACATAGTATATACTGCATGTGTGTGTGGTGTGTGTCTTAGTTTTATATAATGCTATGTTCCAACTAATACCTCCTTCATTCATAGTGTAATCTTTTTCTCCTTTATTGTTTAAGGTTACGCAGTGGTTGGAAAAACACAACCACTTAAACATAGACGAAGGTCTCTTCCAACAGAATGGAGAATCCAGCCAACATTTTGCCGATCTTGACTTTTCCAATCTGTTCCACGTGAGACTAACGTCGGTTGCTTGTTTGTAATTAATAATTTATCTACATCATTTGCGTGGGAGCATTTCAGAACGTCTTTATTCTGAGGTTTATACCTACTTTTCGTGAGATATAGTTGGATTGAATTTATCTCTTCAAAGGATGTGGGCAGACAAGTTTACAAAGTGGTAATCGAGATAAATAACATAATATAAAGATGATATCAAATTAATTATATGTTAAGAAGCCCTGTCAGGGGTGAGAATTACTGTATACTAATATCTTAAGGGAATTTTGCTGAAATCTCCATTTTATGAGATTTCAATTTTCACCACCACCTTTGGCATTTTTTCTCATTTCACTGACATCTATGGTAAGCTAGCTTACAACTTCTCAATCCTGAATGACCTAGAGCACATTGTGCAACACCTCACTCGTATCCCTGATCGCCTTGGAGATAGGCCCAACATTCTGGATTTATTTCTCACTTCTCATCGTTCTTCTTACTCTGTTAAAGTTTTCCTCCCTTGTGCTCCTCCAACCACAATGTTAGATCCGTTTCCTGTCCTATCGCTCCAGTTCGGCCTTTGGATCTTCCCATGAGAAGACACCTTTGGCGCTTTGGCGCCGCTGACTGGGAGGCCCTTAGGCAGTACTCGGATTTACAATGAACTGATTACTGTTGGCCGGGGCCTATCTGGGTGTGCTCAGCGCATCACGGAGGTGATTCTCTCAGGCATCGAGTCGTACATTCCATATCCTATTCCTACTACCACTGTAAAAAAAAATCCTTGGTTTAACTTTGCATGTTTGAATGATATCACAACAGAGAGGAGCTTTCAGAAGGTACCATCGCCATCCAACTCCTCTCTCTCTCTCTCTCTTTTCTTATATTTCTGCCTGGAATTGTGCAAAATCTGTTCTTCGACTTGCCAAAAATTCTTTCATCAGATAAAAATGTGAAAACCTATTCAATTTTAATTGCTCTCGCTCTTTCTGGCACCTAACCAAGAACCTCTCCAACAACCTTACTTCTTCTTTCCCCGCCTCTTTTCCATTCGGACGGCTCATTGCCGTCTTTTCTCTTGATAAAGTTGAACTGTTCGTTCAAACATTTGCCTCCAACTCAACCCTTGACGTTTCCGGTGCTGTTGCTCTGTTCCCCATCTCCTTCTTCCTCTGACTTAATTATGTCTGAAATTAGAATCTCTTCTAAAAATGTTATTTTCTAGGAAGGCGTACGGACGGTGTCCATTCTGTTGTTCTCAAGAACTGTGCTTTTGTGCTGACATCCTGCCTAGGCAAACTCTTTCGTCTTTGTCTTTCATCTGGTACTTTTCCTTCCTGCTGAAAGTTCGCTTTCATTCAGCATGTCCCAAAGAAGGGCGACCGCTCGGCGCTCTTAACCCTCCAACTATCGTCCAATTACTCTGAATTCTTACCTTTCTAAAATTTTTGGATTTATCCTTAGTATAAAGATTCTTAAAAACCTCACGTCTCACAATCTCTTCTTTCAGATGATTCCACTCTTCACTTCTCTACCCACTTCACAAAGCGTCCCTCTCAACAGTCACTCCATGCTTCGCGTAGGACGTCTGTGATGCTCCTGACCTCTGATCTTTCTACCATATCTTACTGGGGCAGAGAAAACTTTGTTGGTTTCAATGCCTCAAAAACTCAGTTCTTCCATCTGTCTAATCGTCACAACCTTCCACACGACTATCCCCTTACCTTCAACAATGCACAACTCAATCTTTCCTCTTCTCTTAACATTCTTGGCATTTCCTTTTCTCGTGATCTTTCCTGGAAAGATTACATATACTCTCTACCTAAAACAGCTTCCAAGTGGTTAGGTGCGCTGTACCGGCTTCGCGGTTTCTTTACCCCAACTCAGTTGCTCTCTCTGTAGAGGGGTCTTGTCCATCCCTGTATGGAGTACGTTTTCCATGTGTGGGGTGGGTCAACCCACAGAGCTCTCTCTGACCGGGTGGAATCAAAGGCTTTACGTCTCATTAATTCCCCGCCTCGTACTGACTGTCTTCAATCCCTCTCTCTTCGCCGCAATGTTGCTAACTCTCTCTTTACTATCGCTATTATAACGGACACTGCTCTTCTGAACTCTCTAACTGCATGCCTTTTCCTTTAAGGGTAGTACGCAGTACAGACTTTAGACACATTCTCTTTCCTTTTTCTGTCCAACTCTCTAACTCAAGGGTTAATTGGTATTTTCAATCTTTCATCTACTCAGCCGGTGAACTCTGGAACAATTTTCCTCAATCCATCTTTCTCCCTGTCTATGACCTCCAATCTTTCAAACGCATAGTGCCCAGACATCTCGAAAACCTTGGACCTTCAATGGTACTCTCTTCTTCTATGGGGAGGCGTTTTTGTGGCATTCGCCCTTGGCCACTCCTACGTGCAAAAAAGTTAATTTTGTGTAATTATAATTAGCAATTCTGTTTTAAGCTTTTTAAGTTATTTAGAGGGTCTCAGTGAATTGGTTAGAATAGTTGTAGCCTTAGGAAAGTTGAGTTCTTCTCTTCAATCTTTGCATGCATAATAAAACAACCGTGCTAACAATATGACAAAATCGACAAGTTATTCTAGTTTAGATTAAGTTAATTTAGGTTAAATTGGGTTATGTTAGATTAATTTAGCATAGATTAGTTAACAGTAAGTTAGATTAAATTAGTTTAACCAGAGGGTTATAGATCCAATAACCTTTCAAGCAGTTTGTACAAACTTGATGGATATTTTTATTAAAATACTAAAAAATTTACACTTGTGTTTGGAATGTAATTGAAACTATATTGCCGAAACTGTAATTAAAAAGTAATTAAATTAAATTTATTTTAATTTAGTTACATAAAAATTATATGGAGAAAAACTTATATGGATTCTCTCTTCCGAACATCCTTCTGCGGTGAAAATAGTCCTCGTTTCCTATGCACGCCATACGTGCGAAACCTAAATTGGTCATATTGAATTCATCTTTTTATTCTACACTATTCGGTTTGGGAGGTCGACATCGCCATAATATAAGATTTCCCGCAGGCAGAAAAATGAATCTGAGGCATATCAACAACAAAGTTGCTTCGGTCACTCAAATAGACTTCTTCAGCCAAAACTTTGTTTATATTGTTAGGGATGAAATCCTATGGAAGAGAAACACCATAAGAATAGTTATACTCCTCATATAATGTGGGAAAACTGGAAACCTACCTGGATTCGACTCTTTGTAGTTCAGTTCTGCAGATCCAGTTCTTTCTATGGTAGGAAAACAATTTTATCGGCCGCCCATGAAGCAAATAAAGATCTTACAAACTGGAGAGCAGGAGATAGGGATGTGCTAAAAATAACTCTTCCCAAGCGGTGCACAGGACATCAGGCTACAAGGGACCCCACACAAAGCCTCAAGCAGGGTGAGCAGGACCACCACAATACATTCAAGCAATAAAAAGCAAGCAGTGAGTGCTGGAATGTTTAGAAGTGGGCCTAAGAAAAGGTGTTCAGGTAGATAAGCAAAAAGGAACTTTAGAATAGACAGAAATGAACAGAAATAAGAAAGCACAGTACAGGCAACACCCTACTGGAAGCTGATTTTGGAATTCACTTTTACTTGGAATGGATGCAAGTTATAGTAAATCTTATTCTCGTGTGTGACTTTTGTCTTGCCTTATTCCGTGATGAACAACTGTTGAAAACTTCTATAGAATGTAACTTAGTTGCATCTCTAGAAATAAGTCCTTGAAGACACACTACTCTAAAACTTGACTTTTGCCTGCGATTTTAATCTTGAACTAATACTGGGTCCTAATGAGTTACTATGCTCCTTTTAATATGGGCCTAACTCTTTTGAATAACACTCTTGAATGTTACTAAATATAGTGTATTTCTTCAGGCTAACTTTGACCACCCCTCATGTACTGCAACTAATATTTAATGATTCATTTATGTTTTCAATTTTATTCATAACTTGATTTAATTGAACAAATGGAACGCCCATTCTAGATTAAAAAAAAAAGAAGCTCTAAACGCTACGTATTTACAATTCTAAATTTAGACAACTTAACTAAATCCTATACTTTGGAAGGGTCTTATTTTTCTAGATTTTCAGTGTTTGGGCCTTACTTGTTTATTTCTTAATTTATGCAAACTTCGCTAGAAAATACTTAAAGTATTCGCTAGAAAATTTTTCACTGGCAATAACTTAATTAAAGGTTTATAAGCCAAAGCTACGAAGAAAGACGCATACTCGCAGTGCCTCAAGCAATAATGGGCTCACATGCATAACACTGGATTGGCTGCCTAGAAGGTGCACTTAAGTTTAGGATACTTAGCGGTAAATTTCATGCAACATATCTTCTGGCTTTAATAAAGGAATATTGAGCTCGCCTTTTCTTGAGTTCAGCAGGGACTATTAGGACTAAATACTGAACAAGGCTTCAACCCTAGACCTAGAACTTAGTTTCTAGCAAGATGCCCTATTCAATCAATTTGAGCACTTTTGTATTAGCTACTGTAGGGCCGGGGCGCCTGTAGCTGCCTATACTTGATTGGACTGACTTATTTAAGACTTAAATAGAGGCTTCGAAAGCCGAGTGGCCAAAAAGATTAAAAAAAAAAAAAATGCATGAATTTAAAAATAAAATAGCCTTGAAAAATAAAAATTAGCAAAATCCTACAATACATTAGAAAGAATTTACAGCAGAGGGCAGTGGTAGAACCTCTGATTAAATATAGCTACTCTTCAAATTTTAACAAATTTTCATACTTTTCTTTTATATTAAAAAGAATGAGGATTTTAGTTTTTAGTAATGCGTGTTTCCAACACAAACATTCTTCTTCATCAATCAGCACACTGAAAGAAGCTACTTTCTAACAGGATTTTCGACACAAGAGAAAAGATTGAATGAGTCAAAAAATGTTCACCTAATATTCCGTCTTTGTTTTAGGATCAAGAAGTTCACCAACAACTTGAGAAAATGGTCGCTGAAGGAATTTTGACCCAAGAAGACATGGATCAGCTTTGTCAGACGGACGATCATAATCATGGAAGAGATAAAACTAGACACGTGCGTTGGTTTATTCATATTTTCACTTGTTTAATTGATATTTCTGAAGTATGACGAATATATTAAAAAAAAACTACCTTTGAATTTTATTCTGACATTAAAGTTTCTTTACAAATAAATTGAATATTCTTTAGAGAAAACTATTTGCAGGATTATTTGGAATCAGAATCAAATCCATACGGTGCTGAAGACCACAAACCTGTTCATCATGGAGAGGAGGGAGGAACCGGAGTGATTTTTCATAAGATAGTGAAAAAGGTTCTCAGAAATTGAAACGGAACAACAACAACAATAACTCATTTTCCCTCTACGTGGTAAATAAATTTCACACGGGAGATTGAGGCAAATAAAAAGCTCCATTATTGATTCTTTTAAAATCACGTTTCATGCAATAATCTTAATGGAGCTATTGAAGAATAGGGACCCCAGCCTTCTTTAGTTAGCTTTATAAGGCTAACTAACGAAAATATCATGACCTAACATAACCAATCGTCAAGGGCGTACAGTTAACCTAACGATTGGTTAGGTTAGGTCGTGATATTTTCGTTAGTTAGCCTTATAAGCCTAACTAAAGAAGGCTGGGGTCCCTATTCTTCAATAGCCCCATCTTAATCTCTAAGAAAAGTGCAATTTGATTATTCAAAAGAAGACTAAAATTAAACTACATGTTTTGCTCTACAATGAGGTCAGTCAGTTGTACGCATAGGCCTACAAGTTTTTTAATTTCTGTTCAGTGTTTGTTAATTAACGTCTTTAATACATAAAATATTTTTAAATACTTTTAATAATGTTGATTTTTAATCTATAATGTCAATTCTCACTTTCAATATACTCCTTCGAATTAAGCTTCATTTTGATTAAAGCATTATTAACATCATTCATTGATGAGATTATCAGATTAACATATATTCATACAGTAGAAACTGTTCTTTAAACTTTCTAAATTTACTGAAATATACTTCGATTAACCTAAAAATGTGTTTCAAGTTATATATATATATATATATATATATATATATGGGATGAATCTCACAAACTTGAAAAACTTGAAATAAATGATTGAAATAAGTGAATGAACCCACTTCTTTGTGGGTTTGCATATATATATATATATATATATATATATATATATATATATATATGTTCCAAACTGTTAATTTATCAAGTTTTATTCTGTATTTTACCTTTCTTTAAATTATGATCGTAATTTTTACTAAGTTTGACCCATTTGTGCTATATTCAGGCATTGTCAATATATAGAAATTAATGTATTTAAAGATTTTAATAGTTAATCATGTTTACCCTTTTTTAAATGGAACTTCTGATTCTTTTGATCTTGTAGTATAAGCATCGAATAAATAAAATTTACTGGTACGACTGTCATTAAGATGCCATCAAACAGCCGCAGTCAAAACATTTGGATTTTAGCTTAAAAGTCGACACTAACTTCAAAGGGAAGAGTTGAAAAACACAAACCACATTCCAGATTCGCTGGAAGAACAAATTATTTGGAGACCATTGCGTGGTTGTTGTTTAAATCATTCTGACTTCGCCCAAATTACAACACTGAGAACGGTATTGTTCTATTCAGTGTATAAATTAGGTGCATCCAAACTGTCCTATTTGCTAAGTAACGAAATTTACAAGTTGTTATAAAAGGTTTTTAGTTGGTTTTACAACTGTTTTCGATGATAAGTTCTTTTAACGTACTTATTGTTTAGTGGTTTACAATATTTATGTATGTATGTATAGCTATTTAGCTATCCAACTCTCATGACTAATTCCATTCGGAGTCGGAAATGATGTAGGAATTGTGGGTATTTGACTGAAATCGGGATCAAAGATTTTTCGGTGCTACTGTAGTATGCGGTCTACCGTTAAGTTTCTACTGTAGTATGCGGTCTACCGTTAAGTTTCTACTGTAGTATGCGGTCTACCGTTAAGTTTCTACTGTAGTATGCGGTCTACTGTTAAGTTTCTACTGTAGTATGCGGTCTACCATTAAGTTTCTACTGTAGTATGCGGTCTACCGTTCAAAATATTTAAAAGGAATTGAAAATGAATTGAAAGGAATTATAATTTAATTTACACAATTAAGGAATTATTAAAGAAGTTAAACATACTACTACCGCATACTTAACGGTAGACCGCATACTACAGTACGCCCTTGATGATTGGTTAGGTTAAGTCGTGATATTTTCGTTAGTTTTAACGAAAATATCACGACTTAACCTAACCAATCGTCAAGGACGTACAATTAACCTAATAATAAAATAATAAGAAGATAAGAAGCTATAATTAAAAGGTAGACCGCCGAATCGTAGGTAGACCGCATACTACAGTAGCACCGATTTTTCGATATTGAAAGTGGAGCCGAAATCGATAAAGCTGAAAAAGATCAAAGTGAAATAAATTGGATATAAAATCGAAGGAAAAGAAGTCGAACTCCGAAACTGGGACTGAAATAAGACTGAACTATATAATAAAAAAGATTTGGCCATGCAGGTTGGGAGTACATCGAGTCATCATCAGTTAGGCAACCAGTTAATTCTAATTAGGTTGAAGACATAGAGTTTGATTACTATTAATTAAACGAGCTTGGGGTAACCTGTGTCCAGTGTCGTAAAACCGTTTCTCATCTATCGGAGAAGTTAAGCGACATTCAGTTTGATTAGTAGTTAGATGGGAGCAGGGGCGGACTGAGCGGTCGGGCAATCGTGCATGACCGAGACCCCGGGCCATTAGGGAGCCTGGCGGGCACGGCCCGCAGTCATCATAAAACAGTGAGAGTGTCCTCAATTGTGTCAAGTGTCTAATCAAACTGTAATATGAAAAAATCGGATTTCAAGGGGCCCAGGACCTCATTATGCCCGAGGGCCCAGGTTGTTGTCAATCCGCCCCTGGATGGGAGACTGTCATCTGCGTCCAGATTATGTAGAGACCCGTGGGTGAAATCCCACGTAAGTGTTTTTCCCCTCCTCCATATTACCTTAGATGTTGTGAACAGGTTAAACAACCCCATAAAAGAAACCAAGCTTGGCAATATTTAATTCTAATTAGGTTAGATTTTAAGGTTTTTTCAGAGCGAATAAAATGTTTGGCGTTCAGAATAATAAAATGACAAAAGTGGGGGTTCATAAAACAAAATATACCGCTTAAACCAGTGGTGCACAAACTTTTTGATGTGAAGGCCAAACCAACCATCTGTTTTATATGTAGGGGCCAGATATATAGATATTCTATTTTTATAAATATGCATTTTTATAAAGGGTAATATTTCAGATTTTTCACTTTTTCATTGAATTGAAAAGACCCGTGGGGCCACTGAAAAGACCCGTGGGGGCCACATTTTTTCCGCGGGCCAGGGTTTGTGCATCACTGGCTTAAACCTTTTTAGATGGTTAGCATGATGGTTCTTGGGAGTTCCTCGATTAATATGGTATCTGAAAGACTTGAGGGTGAAATCATTCTTTTGCAATGATATAATCTTGAAATCATCAAACAGAGGTTGGCATTTTGCGGTTCCCACATACATGCATTTAGAACTGGTGTCCTCTTCATGAGGAAACTGGAATATTGGCAAAGGCTTTACATGACTTTAGTACCAAAGATAATTTCTTGAAAAACCTAACTCCAAAGGAGCAGGTGACAAGAAATTTTCACCTAGAACAAAACACTGTGGAGCTGAGTTATCTGTAACTATAGCAAATGGATGGTTCTGGATGACCACCTCAGAATCAATGAATAATGTGAGCTTCATGTACTTAGTTACCACAATCTGTTTAGCCCTAATACCCTGGACTCGAACCATCAACTCGTTAGAATCCTTATTTACTGGATATACTCGTAGAAACTCTTTCCAGACAAAATCGGGAATGAGGCTAATTTCTGCACCTGAATCAAATAAGCCACAAAATAATTTTCCCTGGAACTTTGCTGTAACTACTAAACTGGACAATGATGAATGGGCACAACTGAGACAGATTTTAAATTCTGGTCGCTGTAAATCCATTTATTCATCTGCCTCAAATTCCATTTCAGAATGGAGGTGTAGAGCTTCTTGAACTGATTCCACATTTGGAAGCTCACCAATGTCTTACTCCAATGCTAGGCTTTAAATTACATTTAAATTACATTTCTTGAATTTTCCTGTCTCTACTAACAAGTTATAATGATCTTCACCTACATACTATAGATGCAATTGCTCTCTAGATTCATTAACCCTTTTTCACAATGATAGCTCAGTGGTTTGTTACAGAGCTGGGCACTTGCGGCATATTTTGCGGTACTGCGGTACTACCAAACTACCAAACCGGTACCAAACCGGTACGCGGAAATTTGAATGCGGTAGCGGTACTGCGGTACTTTCAGCGATCCTTTGCGGTACTGCGTTATGCGGTCCCGGTTTGGTAGTTTGGTAGTACCGCAGTACCGCAAAATATGCCGCAAGTGCCCAGCTCTGGTTTGTTAGTGCTAAAATGCCTCAACTCATCGACATGCTACAAGTGGCTAAATGCCAGTAACCAGAGCTGGGCACTTGCGGCATATTTTGCGGTACTGCGGTACTGCGGTACTACCAAACTACCAAACCGGTACCAAACCGGTACGCGGAAAT
Source organism: Bathynomus jamesi (assembly GCA_023014485.1). NCBI lineage: Eukaryota > Metazoa > Arthropoda > Malacostraca > Isopoda > Cirolanidae > Bathynomus > Bathynomus jamesi. Next base: position 8,649 of record JAJOZX010012895.1, on the reverse strand, counting down.
TTGAATGCGGTAGCGATACTGCGGTACTTTCAGCGATCCTTTGCGGTACTGCGTTATGCGGTCCCGGTTTTGGTAGTTTGGTAGTACCGCAGTACCGCAGTACCGCAAAATATGCCGCAAGTGCCCAGCTCTGCCAGTAACACCTCTGGAGAAGTAGCCTGACCTTGAAGTTTCATTAAATTAAATTTTTTCTTCATCATGGAATTCATTTTCATTCCATACTTAGCAGGATTTCAAATAACAGTTTCAACAAGCTTTTCGGAAGCGATAGACAAGAATCAAATGACTATCTCTGTAGATACTGTAATTCCTTAATGCATATCACAAACATTCCACCCTGGAATCACCACCACCTTCAACGAAATCAGTGATCTCTTGGGTAGGGTTGCTGGAGTTCCACTGTCATATGGATCAATGGTGCAGCGATACTCCTGAGAAAAATCATCTGCTGCTAGATTATCCTTACCAGGAGTATACGTCAACTCAAAATCAAAGTCAGCTAGGTCTTCTAGAGTCCTAGCATGTCTTTGATTGACCAGCTTCATGTTATGTAAATACTGGAGAGCTTGGTGATCAGTGTTTAGGATGAAAGAAACCTTATACAAAAAACCACTAAGTCTCGTTCAGTAACTGAATATGCTCGTTGGGGCTAAGAGAATATCAGTGAGGCATAGGGTATAACCCGAACTTGACCAGTATCTTCTCAAGTCAAACAAGCTCCTGCACTAATGGCAGAAGCATTAACCCAAAAGTTGATTTTTTCTGCATTCTTACTATAATCTGGTGAAAACAATTCAATCTCTTTTCGTATTTCTGCTTTAAGGGCCTCAAAAGCTTGTTGAATTTATGGAGTCCACTGGATTAAAGGGGAACTAGGACAACTGTAATTTCTGAAAACGATTGGCTGGTCAGAAACTTTGCATAAGAATCTGTCTAGTGAGTTCTTGAAATTATTCAGGTTAGTGTGCTGGAGGTTTCTCAGTTCTTTGGGCAAAACATTAAGGAGTTTCCAGCCTCGTATTCTCATGGTATTTTCCATCCTCTTTTTTTATGGCTCCCTGTCCCACCGCAGCTGGAGCAGTACAGAATCTGACTTACCCTATTTTAGAAGTTGGAAATTTTCTTCATTGAACTTCATATTGTTGTCTTCTGCCCCCTTGAATAGTGCTTCAACGACATTTTGTAATTTTTTATATCACCTTCGTTTGATATTTCCTTGCATATCTTTATGTCATCCACGAATTATGATACGATACTGTCGTTAATATCTGCATCACTGTCTGCAATCATTATTATTATAAACAACAAGGGAACTAATACTGTCCCTTGTAGGACAGAACTCACGACTTCTGAGACTTCAGATTTGACTCCATTTACTGCCACTCTTTGTGTTCATTGAGTCCGAAAATTAAGTATCTATCGTCCAAGCTTTCCAGTAATTCCTGTAATCTTAAGTTTGCATTCTATCATTCCATGATCACATTTAACGAATGCTTTAGCGAAATCAGTATATATTACATCTATGTTTCGCCCTCGACACAATGTTTCCAGTATGTTCTCTTAGTGGTCTTATAACTGTAGTATGCATGATCTTTCAGTCCTGAAGCTATATTTTATTAAACGTTTAATAAAAATATATGTCCTAGTCTCTAAGTTCCTTTCAATTTTATATTGGTTTCATTATTCGTTGTATTTAGCTTCTAATATAAGTATACTGTATGTCCTACTCTCTAAATTCCTTCAGTCAAAGTCTTATGAAAATTTGTAGGATTTATAAAATATATAAAAAATTCTTTTAAATGTTCAGAATATAACACAGTATGTCCTAGTCTGTAAGTTTCCTTCAGTATTCTTGTAATAATATCTATTACATAATTATTATAATTATATTCAAGTTGTAGATTTCGATCTGTAAAGTGTGAATGCTTGTTAAAGGCAGTTTACAACTGTATACAACATCTGTATTTAATAATGATATTATACTCATCTATTAAGACTGTATATATTTGTTAATAAATAAATAAACAAGAAAATTAAAAATAAAGTACATAAAATAAATTTATTTTTTGTTGGTAGCAAGCAATTTTGCCTCTAATTACTAGTTCGAAGCACTTTATAAGGTGGGATGTGAGAGCTCCTGGACGATAATTCTGAGGCATTGCTTTATTACTTCTTTTGGATAAAGGGGCAATGTTCGCGTTTTATAATGGAGGTGGAATTTTTTCCTATGTCGAGTGATTTTCTCCATGGTAATTGTAGAGGCTTGGCTATGCTCTCTTTTCATTTCTTCAGAAACATGGCGCTCCATGTGTCTGGCCCTGGTGCTGAATTTTCTAGTATTTGTGATAGAGCCTTAAATATGTTTCCTTCCTAGAACTCAAACTCTATTAATAGATTCGTGTCCGAAATTGCTGCAGGCTGATTTGTATTTATGTCAAAGAATTCATCTGGATTTTCTACTTTTTCCTCAAACTTAGGGTTGCTAAACAGACTTAAATTGCTCCTTAAGCAGTGCGCTAATTTTTTCTGGGTCATTTGTGTATTCGGTCGCCCCATCCTTTAACGGACTAATACTCTCTTTATATTGTACTGTATTTTTCTTCTCGCAAACGTGTAGAAGTATTTTGGTTTATTTTTTTATGTATTCTGCTACCCTGTTTTCCACCTCGTTTGTCTTGTGGATGAATGTTTGTTTCAGGTCCAGTTTTATTTCGCATAGTTTTTCTCTAGTTTGAGTCTCCTTGCTTCAGTTCTGCACATGAAGAGATTTTTTACGGTCTGTTTCCGTTGTCTAAATGATGTCCTGAATTTCTCTCGAGCTTGCTACTTCTTTTTTTGTCTCTTGGGAACATGGCTCAGCAATATGGGTTTAGTTTCAGTGTCTATTATAGATATTCCGTCTGGAGTCTTCTGATGAAGTAGCAACTCCCAATTTACTTTCCTTAAATCTTCATTTACACTTTCTCAATCTACTTTCTTTGAATTCATATTTATACCTTCAAATAATCCTTCTGACTCTCTCTCGGATGCGTTTTTTATTTCCCTTGGTTGCTGACTTTACTTGCATATTGATTAGGCTGTGGTCAGAAAAATTTGTGTGCATTACCTTTTTATTTATTTTTATATCATTGTTATATTTTTTCTAATCGCTTCGCAAATTTCCTGGGTAAGTGCATAATGTTCCATAATAACTACTTACATTATTACCTTTATGAACGGAAAGTTAAAATCCCCACAAATTAAAATTTTTTGTAACGACTTGAAATTCGCTTTTAGAGTGTTCGGTGGTCTGTACACGTTCATAATGATTAGGTTCACTTTTTTTTACTTCTAAAATAAGAATTCCGACTGCGCTCTTTGATTTACTTACCTTCAATTCACGTGTGAATGTGTTTTTCATGTTAAAATGGAACAACCTCCTTTTCTAATAAATCTCTTCGCTCATACATTTTATAATTCTGCATTGCTATTTCAGTCTTCGATGCAGTTTTCACAGCCTTTTTTGCACTTGTGTAATTGTGTTTTGGTTAGGCATATAATATCTGTACGTGTTTCCACAGCTAAATTGCGCAATTATTGTACTGTAATTTGCAGTTTGCATGGCCCTTGTATATTTGTAAATAATAAATTTATATATATATATAATATATATATATATATTATATATATATATATATATATATATATATATATATATATATATATATATATATATATATATATATACACGGTGAACCAAAAGTAGGTGGACAGTAGGTTGAATACGGTTTGTGTTATATTATATTATAACTATGGTGTTCATTATAACTATGGTGTTTGTGTTATATTATATTAAATATTATAGCTAAATTTATTTAAATTTTATTTTGTATTATAGTATACAAAAAAATTAAATATGTATTCTCAAAATAAACGTTATCATTTACTGTCCACCTACTTTTGGTTCACTATATATATATATATATATATATATATATACACAAACCTACAAACATACAAACTTATTAATAGAGTTCTTGGAAGAAGATGTAATTAAGGCTCTATCTCAAATGCGAGACAATTCGGCACCAAGCCCAGACACATGGAATGCCACGTTCCTAAAGAAATGTAGAGTATTGCCAAGCCGCGATACTATGGAGGAAATCACTCTACACAGGACAAATTCTACTTCCATTAAATAACGCGAACATTGCCCCCTTATTTAAAGGTTGGTAACAGAGCAATGCCCAAAAATTATGGGCCAGTAGCTCTCACCTTCCACCTTATAAAGTGCTTTGAACGGATAATTAGAGGCAAAACTACTTACTACCTACAAGAAAAGAATTTATGCAACTCAAATCAACATGGCTTCAGGGCTGAAAGATCATGCCTTTCACAGCTATTAGATCACCAGAAGAAAATATTGGAAACATTGTGTCGAGGACAAAACATAGATGTAATATATACTGACTTTGCTAAAGCTTTCGATAAATGTGACCATGGAATTATAGCATACAAACATAAGAATACAGGAATTACTGGAAAGCTAGGAAGATGGATATTTAATTTTCTGATTCAAAGAACACAAAGAGTGGTAGTAAATGGTGTCCAGTCGGAAGTCTCAGAAGTCGTGAGCTCTGTTCCACAAGGTACAGTATTAGTTCCCTTGCTGTTCATAATAATGATTGCAGATATTGATGCAGATATTAATGAATCATGTTTTGCAGATGACACGAAGATATGCGAAGAAATATCGAACGAAGGGGACATAGAAAAATTACAAAACGACATTGAAACATTGTTCAAGTGAGCAGAAGACAACAATATGAAGTTCAGCGAAGAAAAATTCCAACTTCTAAGATATGGTAATAACAAAGTGCTACAGAATAAAGGGTACGAAATTCTGCAAGCCAAACAGATAACACCAAATTCTCAAGTCAGAGATCTTGGAGTAATAATGTCGTCGGATGCAGAATTCAGAGAACACTATAACATCAAAATTACAACGGCTAGAAAAATAATGGTAATCATCTGGAGGAGCTCCCGCAGCAGTAAAGCAAACATAATGCTCAAGTTATGGAAGAGTCTAGTCCTACCAGTAATTAAGTATTGCTCAGTAATCACAAGCCCATACAGAAAACGAGACATTGCGAACATTGAAGCTATACAAAGGACTTTTACGGCTAAGATAGAGGAAACGGAAGGTGAAGACTACTGGTCTCGACTACAATCCCTGAAACTCTACTCACTCGAAAGAAGACGCGAGCGGTACACAATAATATACATATGGAAAATACCCGAGGGTTTTGTTCCTAACCTTAGAAATGAAAGAGAAGCAAAATGGAATGAGAGAAGAAACAGCTTTTGTACTGTCCCAGCTGCTGTGGGACAGGGGGCCATGAAAACGAGGATGGAAAATACCCTCAGAATACGAGGTCCAACGCTTTTTAATGTTTTACCAAAAGAAGTGAGGAACCTCCAGCACACCAACTTGAATAACTTCAAGAACCAGCTAGACAGATTCCTATGCAAAGTCCCTGACCAGCCATGCTTGGCTGGGTACGAGGGCAGGAGGAGATCGAAAATCAATTCCCTCCTTCACCAAATCCAGCAAATGAGACGGGATGCTGCAGAGGGGTCAACCTCAGGTCGATCCTGAACCGTCGTTCAAACCCTCATAAAGTATCATGAAGTAAGTAAATAAGTAAGTATATAGTGAGTCAAAATAATGCAGATAGTATCCAAAATTAATAATTTCAAAATATAACTAAATAATATTACATGCTAGCAAATACGCCATCATCATAAATGTAAGAACTTATACAACTTTACAATTGTTTTGCATAAAGGAGTTGCATAAATCAAGTGCGGAAAAACGGTCAGCGCGAAGCGAAGAAAATGTGAAAACTGTAATAATGGCGTACATCCCGTACAAGCCACCTCCAAAACAAGTCAATAAGGTGCTGTGCATGTGATTCAGGGATTAGTCAACCCAAGCCCGGATCCACGATTTATATCAGGGGAGGATGCCAAGCAAACCTATTTCAAAGATTAATAAACCAGTGAAAAAATGTATACCTATTCTTTAATTTTACATATTGAAGTGAACGCATACATAGTTGACAAAGGTATGAAATACAGCGCATTGTTACATATACCTAGAAGCTAAAACTGAATCACATCAAACAAGTGCAAGGTACATCCACATATTGGAACAGTACTTTGCAGATAGATACATCTCTAAGAATGTTGCGTTAAAAAATGCGTGAATGCTTGCACATAATTAGGAATTATAAAATCCACCATATTTACCAAATCAATTACAAACAGCAAATCCGGGCCTGAGTCAACGTACAGTACATCGTATTTTGAACGGAATTAAAATGGAAGCCGAACATACGCTCTTAACGAGGATGAACATGATAGAAAAGTAGGGTTTTGCGGGTGGTTCACTGCTAAGAGTAATGAACATTGTGAAGTTGAGGATAGGATAACTTCGTCTGAATGGTCATATAAATTGTCATCATTGTGTGTTTTGGGCAGGGCAAAACCCAAATATTTATGTGGAGAATCACGTTAATCTAACAGGTTTTACGGTGTGGCTTGGGTTTCCTTCTCGAGGTATTGTTGTGCCTTTCTTTTTTAATGGTACTGCAATAGGTCAAAACTATCTGGAAATGCTGCGTAATGATGCCGTTCCCGCAATACGACATCTGTACGGGGACCATGAGGTTTACTTTCAGCAAGATGGCGCACCGCCACATTATTACAGAGATGTTCGAGTTTTTCTTGACACAGTTTTCTGGGTTGTGAATAGGTCGTCGTGGAATATCCTCCAAGGTCACCTGATCTTGCACCTCCAGGCTTCTATTTGTGGGAATACCTGAAGGACAAAGTTATTATAACCCAAACCACGCGATTGAGGACGGGTGAAAATAGTGATATCCATCAAAAACACGTTTTCGCCTGTGGTGGCGCTTAGGTATCTTAAAACGCTTGACCCCTCAATTGTTGAAACAGAAGGGAAACGCATTGAACAATTTTTTTTAATAGGAATTCCAAAAGAGTAAAATGATAATTTCATTCCTTTTGTAAACTTAGGATTTAAGTTCTGTTTCGAAATTCAAAATCCTTTTTTTATTTTCATGGTTTTTTAATGGAGGCATTTCCTATATTTTATAAATCTTATGATGTATTTTATAACTAAAATGAGAATAAAAATTTTATTACCAAAGTTTTACGGCCTTTGTGGACTCCCAGAATTCAAAATTGGAGCGATGTTCACCAACAAAATTTGTTGAACATAAACAATCCTCATTAAATCATTAATTTTGAATATAGTAATCTGAAAATTGGTGTACATATATACTGTTCACATATTTTTGCTCTGTATGAGTTTCATTATGATTGATCAATAAATGTTGATTTCATGGCTGTTTTTAGAGTGAACCCTTCTTTTTGGCAGACGGTGTATATATATACTCGTACACTGTATATGTATGTATTTACGACCCGATGAATACACATGCCCGTACTCTCACATATGCATAGTTTATGTACTTATACACACTGCTGGGATTAGTGGCGTTAAAATTAGCGCCGCTAACTTTTCATCAGTGATACTGTTAGCACCGCTAAGTTTTTTACAGAAAGTCAATCGCTAATTTTTTCAAAACCACTTGTATAAATTGAATAGAATTTATTATTTCGTTGGTTTGTTTTCCTATTAATATATACGAACTTGACTCCTAAACAAAAATGTTTTCATTTTCGTAGACTATAACGTCACATTTTTGTACCTCAGCAACCAATTATATCAAGGTGTGTGCTAATATATGTCCGGTGCTAGTGTTTCCGAGCAACTGATACATTGAAAAAGGGAAAAAAAATGAGAATATGTAAGTAAATTACGGAAGGCAGAACATATATAAATTGAGGTGGTTTCAGACAAAATTAGCGTTAGCGGCGCTAACTGTTGAAATGCTTAGCGTCAGCGTTAGTAGCGCTAAATTTCATGGTAGCTAGCGTTAGCGTTTTATATATATATATATATATGTAATATATATATATATATGATATAATATATATATATGTATATATATTATATATATATATGTATATTATATATATATATTATATATATATATATATATATATGTATATATATAATATATTTTTTTTTTTTCTTTTCAGTTTACCACCGATTCGCACCTAAAAAGACGGTACATATCTCGGCGAGGCAGTGGGTGGGTGATGTTACTGTGTGCTGGGGGGGTAGACTAGGGGAATGAGTAAGGGTCAGTCGATGGATAGTGGGTAGGAGGGGTACGGTTTCAGATGCGATGGAGCAGATGGGAGTGAGTAAGGAAGAGGAGAACGGCTTCCGCTGAAAAGTGGGGGCCGTCGGCAAATATGGATCGTAGGCAGTTGGGTATGGGGATTTCGGCGAGAGAGGGAAACACCTGCGACGGAGAGCGGCCAACTTGAGCATTCCACCAGAAGGTGTAAGACAGTGATAGGGTATGGCAGGTAGAGCAAAGCGGGGCTGGCGATTTCGCCATAAGGTGTCCGGGGTGATGCGGGTGTGACCTATACGGAGACGGGCTAGGATTACTTCTTTATGGCGGGACCGGTGGAATGAAGAAGCCCAATATTCTATTTGCGGTTTGA